>CASHTH010002516.1:0-30296 GCA_030341885.1 Geodia barretti | reverse complement strand
ATCAGTGCAGAATGCCGTGGAATATTATGCTTGTTGTGTGCCATAACGTATCGGCCACGAATTAGACAAGTAGCTATCTTCCTCATATGTTTACCATAGTATCCTCAGTGTTATAGCTTAGTCGTGCGCTTATGTCCATCAGTCTCCTTGCTGCTTCACTCGTGGGTTTGCGTGCCGTACATAGATTGGCATCAGTGGTATCATGCGCGGTAATACATCTCGAAGAGGAATGTGACAGTAGCGGGGTGGATAAATCACTCATGATGCCAGTGACATTGGTAGCAGGGTTCAAGGCAACTCAGCGAGCAATGCGAGGGAGCACGGTAGTATAGTGAGGAGTGCTGATACTATCTGCATCAACATGCACGGATGCTGGAGGATTCCCCGAGTCCGATTCCCTTTCGAGTCCACCCGCCCTTCCGCATAGTGCATTGCAAATATGTCGGGACCTAACAGGCACGCTACCGGGGCATCTTGGCCCATACGTCAAAGATAACATGCGTCCCTGCACTCTCAGCTTCGGAGTGGGGGACCTCTATACCATCGCGCAGGTGTTAATTTGAAAGGCTTGCCATTTCTGCAGCACAGACACACGTAACGTCTGGACCATACCCTAGAGGGCGAACGCGTGCACAGCCAGGACCACGCAGAGAGACTCATCTTGACACAAGCTCAGTCACACACACGTCAATGCCTGCATCACACTTAGAATACGTCACTCCAACTTGACTCGCACTGTTACTGTCTGGAAGTAGCATAGCAGATGGTTATGCATAACAGCACTAACTGAAATGCTCATATTGCGTGTGGCATAGGTCGTTCGGCCCACCCTCTCCTATTACATCACATCGACTGCCTGTACTATTCTGGACAGTTTATGCATGCTGCTCATGTGTGCTGAGAGCTAGGCAGCCTGTCGCAGCCGGACTGAGGACAGACTACGATAGACTTGAGCTGCTATGCGCTAGTGGTCGCTCATCGGCTGATGTACTGCGCACTGGGAGTGCAGAGAAGGTGGCCCTTGGTCTTCGCCGTCTATTACTACATTCAGAGATCGACTGTGTGCCTGTCATCGCCAGAAGGTGGATAAGTCCGCCAGGACGTCCGATCATCCCTTTACAAGTAGCAGTGTCGTAAGTTATTAATGATCGAAGCTGCACACGACCACAGTGCAATAGTTGACAGTCAGTAGACACTGAACATCGTGTGAATCCTCCTTGAGTTATGGCTCTAGGCAATTGACCCTCCGAGGTAGCTTCATCACGTCATCCTAATCTACTAGCGGCTCTGATAGTCGCCTTCATCTGGCGATCGGATAAAACTATCGTCCTAAAGCACTAGGAAGGTAAGACCCAAAATCTTACAGGCACGTGCAATATACTTACTTTTCGACCCGCCTTGCCACCGTCACTACCGTGAATCTAGATTCGCAATAGTTGTCGATCGCATTACGAGAGTCAGGGCTGCGACCTTCTAGTTTCGCAGCGACATGGAGCGATCATAAATGAGTATAGCGTCTTGACTCTCGTGCCTCTGGATTTCAGGATGGGAGGCATGCTGGGGTCAGGGATGGGAGAGACTGGGGTCGTGGGCGCTGGGACGCGATTCAGATGAGATGCAGGGAACCAGTCCGAGTACGTCACACGACTCTCCCATTCCAGTTCAGCAGGCTGGATGCGGGTGGGGACTCGCACGAGGCTCTTTGGAACGGTAGGAAGCCCGTTCCCATATGCAACGCGCTCGCTACAACCCGACTTCAGCGTTGTGTCGTGCCATACATGGCGCTGACCAAGACGTCATGCGCAGTAGTGACATAATTCTAATTAACGCGCAGCCTTAAAGGCCCGATTTCCAACGACGTCATCTTCGTAACGTGGCGCTGTGTAGCTTGAGACACAGAGAGAAGGGATCCCTGAGGCAGACATGGCCGCCTGTGTGAGACTCTGCTTGCTACTGGCCGTCTTATCATGGGCTGAAGCCTTCTACCTCCCGGGTCTAGCCGCCACTAACTTCTGCGAGGAGGAAGTCAAGGAGAAACATTCAAAGGGAACGTGCAAGGTTAGTCGTGGACCACAGCCCGTCTCCACTTTGGTTCTTCTGTCCCTCTCCCCGCAGAGTCGGGTATACGTACACGTCAACAAGCTGGACTCCTCTGAAACCATTGTGCCCTACGAGTACACCAGGTATTGAATACTGTAGCTCTGCACCGCCCACCACTGGACAGTTTTCACCACTCCCTCTTCGGACTTCCCTCCAGTTTCGACTTCTGCGAGCCAGATGAAGACTCTCCTGACAAGGACCCAGTGGAAAACCTTGGCCAGGTGTAGCATTGTTATACTCCTTTCTGCCGTTGTCATGGACTTTGTGATGTTTGTCCTCCACGAGCAGGTGGTGTTTGGAGAGAGGATTAGAGCCTCTGCCTACAATGTCAGTCCCTCCACCATTCCTTTTCCTGGAGCTGCTATTGACAGTTTTTCTCTCTCGGCCTCCCTCTCGCCTTGCCTCTCCCTTCTTCTCTCCCTCTCCCTTCTTCTCTCCCTCTCCCTTCTTCTCTCCTCTCTCTCATCCCTCCCTGCACTCTCTCTTTCTCTCTCTAAAGGTTATATTCAGGAAGGATGTGTCTGAACCGGTAGTGGTGTGCGAGAAGAAGTACAACAAAAAGAAGGGGCCTCTGTCATTCCTGAAGGAGAGGATCCACGAGGGATACATGCAGCAGTGGGTCATCGACAACATGCCTGTCACCTGGTGCTACAAGATCCTGGAGAGCGACAAACCATTCTGCACGACTCGTTTCCCCGTCGGTTGCTACGTCACTTCTTCTGGGCAGAGACACGATGCCTGCTTCTTATCTGTGAGTTGTAGCCTTCAGTGTGTCTGTGCAATACTAATAGGGATGCACAAAGCACAAGTTTGCTTCGCACCAGCCATTAGTTCATGTGAACTACGAGGTATATAGAAAGGCAAAGGCACAACAAACAAATCATGTGAGCATAGTCCATCATCTTTCTCCTGCCACTAAAGCCATCGTCCATGAGCTTTGTGCTGTAATACTTGCGGTTACATGCCTCTCCAGTGAAGGCTTTTCTTTGGGCTACACATTTCTATATAGTGATAGAACATCACTTAGGCATTTGGTATGTATGTGGTTTCTGTGTTCTTTACATCCTCTCTCTTTATACCATACCTCTCTCTCTCATAGGAGAAGATGAAGGAGAAAGGGGCCACCTATATCTTCAACAATGTCCATCTCATCCTGTCCTACCACAAGGGTACGCCACCGGAGTTCACCGACGGTCGTATCGTGAGGGCCCAGGTCAAACTATCCAGCTGCTCCAGCACTGCCTGTACTGATCCTATGGTCATCGACTCTGATTCCGCCAGGAAAAGCCTGAAGGGAAAAGACGGGAAACTTGTTGTTCCGTACATGTACACGGTGGAGTTTGAGGAGGAGGAGGGGATTAAATGGGCGAGTCGCTGGGACTATATTCTGGGGTCAATGCCTCAAACAAACGTCCAGTGGTTCTCACTTATCAACTCAGTTCTGATCACAATTTTCCTGACCGCCATGGTGACAATGATTCTCCTGCGCTCAATACATCGCGACATCATGAAATACAACAAGGAGGATACTGTAAGTGTCTCTTCTTTTTTTGCTTTCTCCCCCGCCTTCTCTCTTTTCTTGCAGCCCCTTATTGCTCTTCTCTCCCTTTGCCTCTCTCTCTCTCTCTCTCTCTCTCTCTCCAATGTTCTCCCTCCCTTTGCCTCAATAATCGCCTCTCACCCAGTGCTTTCTCTGTCTTCTTTTTCTCTATCACCATGTCGACCCCATGCTTTTAATGAGGGACACCTTGGAGGCGTCAAAAGTGCAGAGGTGTCCCTTATTCCATGGTAGTATAATACACTAATGTATTAGTATGGGGCAGAACCAATTGAAAGGTGTCCTTCATTTGGAGGTTCTTTTTTGGAGATTCCTCCGTAGCTATTGTGTCACTGGCCTCCTCCCCTTGTCCGCACTCCACAGGAGGACATTCAGAAAGACTTTGGCTGGAAGCTGGTTCATGGAGATGTGTTCCGACCGCCAACATGTACAATGACATTAGCAGTCTGTGTGGGCAGTGGAGCTCAACTCCTGGTTATGGCTGTCATTGCTCTGGGTAAGTAGGCAGGCCCTATTCCCCCTTCATTCACTGTTTATATACTTCCATAACTTCCCTTGGGTTTCTCTGTTTTCTCTGTTTTCTCTGTCTCTTATTCCCTACTCTCTCTTCATGCAGTGTTTGCATGCCTGGGATTCCTGTCTCCTCCCAACAGAGGAGCTCTCATGACATCTGTACTGGTGTGTTTCCACATCACATGCACTAACCATACTGACATTGAGTGTTTCCACCTCCCATGTACCAACCATACTGACATTGAGTGTGTCCACCTCCCATGTACCAACCATACTGACATTGAGTGTGTCCACCTCCCATGTACCAACCATACTGACATTGAGTGTGTCCACCTCCCATGTACCAACCATACTGACATTGAGTGTGTCCACCTCCCATGTACCAACCATACTGACATTGAGTGTGTCCACCTCCCATGTACCAACCATACTGACATTGAGTGTGTCCACCTCCCATGTACCAACCATACTGACATTGAGTGTGTCCACCTCCCATGTACCAACCATACTGACATTGAGTGTGTCCACCTCCCATGTACCAACCATACTGACATTGAGCGTTTCCACCTCCCATGTACCAACCATACTGACATTGAGTGTCTCCACCTCCCATGTACCAACCATACTGACATTGAGCGTGTCCACCTCCCATGTACCAACCATACTGACATTGAGCGTGTCCACCTCCCATGTACCAACCATACTGACATTGAGCGTGTCCACCTCCCATGTACCAACCATACTGACATTGAGCGTGTCCACCTCCCATGTACCAACCATACTGACATTGAGTGTGTCCACCTCCCATGTACCAACCATACTGACATTGAGTGTGTCCACCTCCCAGGTACCAACCACTGATCTCTCTCTCTCTCTCTCTCTCTCCCTGTTACAGGTAGTCTATGTGTTCATGGGAGCTGTGGCTGGCTATGTATCTGCTCGTCTCTACAAGAGTAAGAGTCATTTTTTGAGATATGCACATACGTACGTAGGCAGCACTAGTGAAAAAATGAAAAGCACTGAAGTGCAAACCCTCGGCGCACTGTGACGTGCACGCGTAAGTAAACGCATGCGCCGTACCACTAATGGGTGGGCTGGGTTTAGTTTTAGCTGTTACTCGTGGTCTCTTGCCAGCTCGCGCAGAGTCTGACGCAGGCTAACTACACTACTAGATAGCATGCGAGAGTAAGCCGTCCCGTCCGTTGTGTATTTGCATATTGGCTTTTTCGCGCTCTAGCTTTGCAACGGAGCATTTTCAAAGAAAACCGTTTAAAATTTCTGACCTTCATTGCCCGTTAAGTAGGTCGTATCGTTTGTGAGACGAACAGACATTCGAGAAGTGAGATTGAGAGTAACAGACAGACAGACAGACAGACAAACCCAACTACAGTACCCTCGCTGCGCATGCGCGCCGAGGGTAACTACCTTAACCCTTGCTGCGCATGCGCGCCGAGGGTTAATGAAGAGGGAAGCCACATTAGTATACACCCTTCCCTCGACTTCGAAATAAAGTGGCAGTGCCCCAACACTTGTCAATTTAGTGCAGGGATTCTAGCAGGTTTAGCCGCTCTCCCTTTACCCGCTTTCTGAGTACATATGTACCTGAGTGCAATGTGCAGCAATACTTTAAAATCTGTACACGTGCGCTTGGTGTCCCTAGGAGATGCCCCCTCCCAGCTTCCTCATAACTGTACTAGGCTTGTGGTAATGGATATGTTAATGTATTGTTTTCTTCCCACACGTACATAGTGATGGGAGGACTCAAGTGGAAGTCTAACGCGTTGGCCACTGCATTGTTTGTGCCAGGGTACGTACATATGTACATGTATGTGTGTATTGTATGTATATACATTCCACCTGTATGTGGTGGTGTCCAACTACTAACACTGTTTTAACCCCCCCTCACACACACACACACACGCACGCACGCACGCACACACACTCTCTCTCTTTCCTTTTCTCTCTTGCTGTTTCCTTGGCCCAGGACGTGTTTCTCAGTGTTCTTCACTCTGAACCTGTTCCTGTGGGGAGCAGGGTCCAGTGCAGCCATTCCCTTCACCACCCTCCTCGCCCTGCTCTGTCTGTGGTTTGGCATCTCTCTCCCTCTCACCTTCTTCGGAGCCTTCTTGGGCTTCAGGAAACATGTGAGCCTCTCGCTTTTCCTCCCTCTCTCCCTCCTCTCCTCCCCCCTCCTCCTCCCCCCCTTCTTCTTCTATTTCCCTCCTTCTCAGTCTCCTCTGTATCTATCCATCCATGTGAATAAATATTACTTTATACTAGTAGACGAATGCACGGAATTTTTGGCGAGCGGGAGTGAGCACACAATGATTATATCCGCAAACCAACCTAGGCTACTTACAACTTGCAGCTTGGAACCACGAAGATTGCAAGCCTCGGTAAGGCACCAAAGAGTGCAGCGAATGCGGCCGAATGGACGAGAGTTCTCTCCCTGGCTCGGCATCGAGCTAGCAGCAAGAGCGTGTAAAAAATTATTATTAATTATTTCGGAAAAAAAGAAGCACGTAATTCTGACACATGCGCAATAGCACGACGTACGGACGGACGTATATATATAAATAGAAAAATCGCGCCGTTTGGACCACTAGGTTAGCTCGCTCCCGCTCGCCAATAAATCATTGTTTACGGTTCTCTATTGTTTCTATTGTCTAGTCTAACCCCTAGCTCTGTTTCATTATAGTTGTACTGTCTATTGAACTACCAAAAACATGTGTTTGTTCTGTAATTTCGTAACCTTCTGAAACTTATACGAAGGCTGGATTCACAATATGTCGCATTGCCCTGTCGCACCGTGCTGCGTCGCATCGTGCCGCAGAAATGGAATCTATCCTCGCGACAGGGCAATGCGACATATTGTGAACCTAGCCTTACCTCTTTCTCCTCTCGTTTCAGTAATGTTCTATCTGTGCAATACACAGCCGATAGAGCAGCCGGTCAAGACAAACCAGATCCCTCGAGAGATCCCAGAGCAGAACTGGCTATCTCATACCATCCCCACCTCCCTCATGGGCGGCATCCTCCCATTCGGCTGTGTTTTCATCCAACTCTTCTTCATACTGAGCAGCATTTGGTGAGCGGCTTTGTCTGGTCTGTATATACATGTGTTTCAACAACTTGGTAATGAGGTAGAAAGGCTAAAGGCAAAGCAAACAAGTCAACTACACCCAGGCTCCTCTCATCAGTAGTGTTCTGTCTGTGCAATACACAGCTGATAGAGCAGCCGTGCACGGTAATACATCTGAAGAAGGCTGCAAGAAGCCGAAACATGGTGTAAAACTTCTGACCAAACCCGGACTGACACTAATACTTCAGAGTTTCCATTATTAGTAGACCTGATAGATTGACTGGAGAATAGAAGTACACGGGTCGGGGGAAGAGAAAGAACACACTTGGGTCGGGAGTCAAACTCAAGCATTGTGACTGGCTAGTGCAGTTCACTGTGAACTGAGCAACTTCCAGTCAAAAGCATGTCCTTTTCTCTTTCCCTCCTACCCTGTTTGCATTTTGTTCGTTCTCGACTTATCATTAAAGCCCAAGAGTCTCGGACTATTGCTTTTCAGGGATGCTACGTACTATGTACATCTGTACATAGGTCCAATGTGTTAAATGCAGGTATGGCCTTTTTAGTGTCGTTTCTATTTTATTATTGTTTGAAGCATGTGAACATCTTGTGGGGTCTCGAAATGCAAAATTCTAAATCTGTCATCCCTCCCCACTCCCCAGGGGTGGTCAGATCTACTACATGTTTGGGTTTCTCCTGCTGGCATTTGTGGTACTGGTTGTGGTGTGTGCCCAGACCTCCATCATCATCTGCTACTTCCACCTCGGCTCTGAGGACTACCGCTGGTGGTGGCGCTCCTTCTTCTCCACTGGTACACGTCCTTTCTCTCTTCCTCCCTTACCTCCTCACTCTTACTGGTGGGTACAGGCTTTTCTTCAGTCTGTCTCTCCCTCACTCTCTTCATTCTTACTGGTGGGTCTTATTTCAATGGTTGAAAGAAATTGTAATAAAAGGTGTCCGTATTATAGAGGTGTCCTCATTTCAGGGGTGTCATTAGAGAGGGGGGTTCCACTGTACACCTTCTCCTCCTCCTCCTCCTCCTCCTCCTCCAGGCACCACGGCCCTCTACCTCTTCTTGTTCTCTCTCCATTACTTTGTGTACAAGACGACCATCACAGGCTGGCTGTCCTACTTCGTCTTCTTTGGATACACGTTCATCATGGTCTTTCTCTTCTGGATACTCTGTGGTAACAACAAATTTTTGCCAAGTGTGTGTATAATAAAGAGTTGCACCTTTGGACCCCTAAACAGAATGTTTGCAGATGCACATTGTCTATATATACACTCTGCCTTGTGTATGTGAATTCCCTCCCTGAGTATGATTGAACTATGGCCGAATCGTCAGGGTTACTTTGTATACACCTCCTATAGAACCAAAAATGCTGTCTGAATAATATGATCTTTTCCTGCAGGTACCATAGGTTTTTTGGCATGCCTGCTGTTTGTTCGCAAGATATACACACACACTGCGCTGATGCAACTACAGAGGTTCCATTCACAGTTTGTGCCCATACAGTGGAACCCCTCTAAGGCGGACAACTTAGAGCCACAGCATTTTGTCCATTGTCGGGGTTTTGCCTGATTATACAGTATTCACAATTCTATGTCACTAATTCAATGTTAAAACACTCTAGACAAGATTACAACATGATAATGATGATGATGATGATGATGACAGTGTATAGTCGATCAAAGTCTATTGCGCGCTAAAATATTCCGCGCTTCTTTTTATCCGTCTCACATTATACACCTTCAGGCCAAGGTCGCCGCGCCTCATGCTCAGCTGCTGCTGGACGCCGCGCCGCTGCCAAGACTCTGGCTGCCGGCCCGCCACATAACACCCAGCTACGCTGTCGGTCAACAACTGATCACCGGCTGGAGCGGTGGGGGCTGCTGCACCGGAGCTGCCGCCGAGACAGTAGTAGTTGATGGGGACGGCTCCCCCAGACGTCTGGCCGACTGCATCATGATCTGGAGCACGCGGGAGGCAAGATCGGCCTGTCCAGCTGACGACCCTGGAACGGCCGTTCCTCCTGCAGGGTTGCTGGCAGCTGCCACCGTCGTGACAGAGACGTAGGAGTGGTCGAAGACGACGAGGACGCCATGGCTGAGACAGGAAGGCTGGAATCGGCGAAAAAGAACGAAACTTCTGGCTGAGAGATTCGTGCGCTTTGCTGCTGCTGGATTCGAACTTCGCGCGCTCTTTATATGGACGCCCGCGCCGCGCCGCACCCCCGCCCCCCCTCCCTCTCTCTCTCTCTAGTAGGCCTGAGACTATTATTCCCACAATTTGTCCGGATATTCTATTCTGAATTTCCTACTCCACATGCCTATTATTCTTTAAAGTTTACCTATTATTCACAGAAATTTACCTATTATTCTGCTTCAAAAATGAAAAAAAACAGTACTACAGAGCAGGCACATAAATAAACATCACGATCATTGTACTGCAACATGACACACGTCCACTCGGCACTCACACTTCGCCCTTCCGCGAGTTCCGAGTTGCCGCCGTTGCCCGCTCGTCGCAACTTTCAACCTATTATTCTTGGAATTATTCTTATTCCCAGAGGGACCTATTATTCCCGAAATTATTCCGGAATAATCGACGCAGGCCTACTCTCTAGCTCTCTTTAGATCCCGGTGATTTGAAATCGCGCAATTTCATTGGTCCAAACGCGGGATCAATTTTCCGTAGATCCCGCTGCCCCGGACGACGGGATCTATTGGGGAGCGAGCGTGAAGACGCGATAGGTAAGAGACTCGAGCGAGGTTTCAGCTACCAGCGGCGAGCCAGAAACGGTAGGCGAAAGCTACAGCATTCCCTCGTCGTCCGCCGCGTTTCGCGGAAAAGGGCTCCGCCCAACTCTACGCGCACGTATCTGCCAGAGCGTTCGAGGATTGGCTCGCGGCGAGCATGAGTATGTCGAGTTCCTTCTCGGAGTCTTCCTGGTCTAGACAAGATAGTAACAGCTCGCCTGGCGCGGCCATATCTTCGCAAACAGTTTGAATGGATCTACACCGGTTAGACGCGTCGCCACGGTAACTACGCGTGGTAGAGTGCCTCGGGCTCCCTAGTAGCGCCCTCGCTGCGCTCGGGACGCCGACAGCTCGGGAGCCCTCGGCACTCTACCACGCGTAGTCACCTCGGCTCCGCATCTAACCTATATATAGCTAGCTAGCTAGCTAGCTGTGCTGGCCCGCCCGCCGCGCCGTCGCGGCTGCTATAGGAGAGGCTGGCTATATATAGCCATTGTGTTAACCTCGTCTATCTAACCTTAACCCTTTGGGGCTAAACGTTTGTGTAAAGTCGGGGGGAGGCCACGCCGCCGGCCCCCCGGCCCCACACGCGAGATGACGACGTGCATGCGCGCGCAGGTTTAGCGGCCAGCGCAGCGCAGCCTCCTATTTGCGCTGCTTGCCTAGATAGGGCGCGCGTGCGAGGCCGCGCCCCCCTAGGCCCTGGCCCTGTCGGTAGAATTAACTCCCAACGAGCTAGGCGAGAGGGGCGCGGCGCGGCGGCGACAGCAGTTCCGCGCATGCGCACAATAGCTGGGAGAGAGGGGCTGTAATATCCCTCTAGAATATCCTTCATCGTCAAGTGGCCTTGCTACTACACTACCAGTCTGCTCCACCGCTACAGTGGATGTCCCACCCAGGAGTTCTATGATAATCACTGGGTCAGTAGCTGGAACACATGAAGGTCTATGGCTCCTTGAGGAGGCTCCCAGGAAACAACTACCAGTTGCAGTTGCACGTGGCCTGGTGGAATTGTCATCAGTGGAACTCCCCGTCGTTGTCCTCAACACTTCTGAAGAGACCGTGACTGTCTACAAAAACATGGAGGTTGCTACCCTGCAAGAGGTCGACAAACCAGCTACATATGAAGTGGGAGCAGTAGACGAACGACAAGCCACAGCAGTGGAGGAAGACAAACAACAAGTTCTCTGGGACCTTGTTGAGAATTCCTCAGCTGACCTCAGCCCGGGTGAGAAGGAGTTATTCTACAATCTTTTGCTGTCCTACGCAGATGTAATTGCATATTCTACCTCCGGTTTGGGGAAGACAAATGTACTGAAACACCACATACCCACAGGGGACGCTGCTCCTATTCGACAATCCGTCCGTAGAATTTCCCCACACCAACGACAGGATGTCCAAAACATGCTCACACAGATGTTGGAGGGAGGAGTAGTCGAGCCGTCTGCAAGTCCGTGGGCATCGCCAATCGTGTTAGTGAGGAAGAAGGACGGTTCGACTCGCTTCTGTGTTGACTACAGAAAGCTGAATGACGTCACACGCAAAGATGCGTATCCACTTCCACGGATAGATGCCACTTTGGACGCTCTGCATGGGTCCCGATGGTTCAGCGCCCTCGATCTCCTAAGTGGGTACTGGCAGGTAGAGGTAGCGGAGATGGATCGACCGAAGACAGCTTTTTGCACTACAGAAGGCCTCTACCAATTCCGCGTGATGCCATTTGGATTGTGCAATGCACCAGCAACTTTCCAGCGGCTGATGGATCTTGTGCTCGCCGGTCTCCAGTGGCGGGAGTGTCTCGTCTATCTAGATGATGTGATCGTATTGGGTCATACTTTCCAAGAGCACCTCTGCAACTTACGCTCCGTCCTCCAGCGCCTCCGTGAGTCTGGACTGCGTCTGAAACCATCGAAATGTTCCTTTTTCCAAAGTGAAGTGCAATACCTGGGGTACATCATTTCCCGAAAAGGCGTCTCCACTGACCCCAAGAAGACACAGAAAGTCTCTTCATGGCCGCTACCAACAACCAAGCGAGAAGTCCAGCAGTTCTTGGGCTTTGCGGGTTATTACCGGCGATTCGTCAGAGACTTCGCTTCCATCGCTCGTCCCCTTCATCGCCTCACGGAACATACATCACCCTTTGTATGGACCAACGACTGCCAGATAGCATTTGAGGAATTCCGCCATCGCCTGTGCTCGGCACCCATTCTGGCATTCCCAGACTTTTCGCGAGAATTCATCCTGGACACCGATGCCAGTGACGTCGGCATTGGGGCAGTCCTGTCCCAGGTTGATGAGGAGGGACACGAACGGGTGATCGCCTATGGAAGTCGAGCTCTCACTAAACCAGAGAGACGTTACTGTGTCACAAGACGGGAGCTTCTTGCGGTTGTACAGTTCACACGGCAGTACCGCCCTTATCTGATGGGACGGAAGTTCATACTCCGCACGGACCATGGGTCTCTTACCTGGTTACGGAATTTTCGAGATCCAGAGGGCCAGATCGCACGCTGGCTGGAACGACTAGAGGAACTCGACTTTGACATCGTTCATCGCCGAGGCAAGGCCCACAGGAATGCCGATGCACTTTCCGGGCTACCTTGCCAGCAGTGCGGACGAGAGAGTCACGTCACACCAACAGATGCTGTAGTCTCGGCCACTGCTATCCTCCAATCAGTTCCAAATGCGATAGGTGACAGCATCAGGGACGTCCAACTGGCTGACCCCATTCTGGGTCCACTTCTCAGAGGAAAAGAGATGGGTGAAAAGCCGAACTCTACCCAGCTCGGAAACCCAAGTCCGTCATCCCGAAGACTTCTCCAGCTCTGGGAACAACTGGTGGTCGCAGACAAAGTCCTATGTCGACAGTTCGAGTCTCGCCAAGGCCACACCTCAAACTTACAAGTTGTCGTCCCTTCGAAACTTCGAAAGGAGGTGCTGGCGGAGCTACATGAGGGTGCTGCGGGGGGTCACTTTGGTGTGGACAAGACACTCGCCCGACTGAAAAAACGATTCTATTGGCCAGGGCATTTCAATGATGTCAAAGACTGGTGCAGCAACTGTGGTTCATGCGCATCTCGGAAGGCTCCATCACCTAAGTCAAGGAAAGCTCCTCTAACCAGTATCGTGGCTGGCTATCCTATGCAGTTGGTGGCTATGGATGTGGTAGGACCCTTCCAGAGTCACCGTCGGGAAACAAGTATGTTTTAGTCGCAGCCGACTACTTCACACGGTGGGTCGAGGCTTACCCAATTCCAAATCAGGAAGCCACGACTGTGGCGAGGAAGCTAGTGGACGAATTCTTTTGTCGTTTTTCACCACCAGAGAGACTCCACTCTGATCAAGGAAGGAATTTCGAGTCTGCTGTTATCGCCGAGACATGCAAGCTGCTGGGAATCAACAAGTCTCGTACCACACCCTACCACCCACAGTCTGATGGACTGGTTGAAAGATTCAACCGAACCCTGTTGGACATGCTCTCGAAATCTGTTGGTGACTATCCATCTCAGTGGGAGCACCACATCCGTCGACTCTGCTAGCCTACAACACCAGTGTCAATCCAACAACTGGACACACACCTTTCTTCCTTATGTTCGGTAGACAAGTACGGATGCCAGTAGATATCATGTACGGGACCCCTGGTGTTTCGTCAGCACCTGTGCCGAAGTATGTAGCTGAACTGCGCGACAGCCTCACATCTGCTTACCAGCAAGTCAGAACTACTACCGCAGCAAAACTGAAACGCCAGAAAGAATTTTACGACCGCAAAGTTCACGGACAACCATTTGACAAAGGTGACCTGGTTTGGCTCAACAGCCCGGCTGTACCAAAAGGGAAACCTAAGAAACTTCATTGCCCATGGACGGGGCCATTCAAGGTGGTGCGCAGACTATCTGAAGCGGTCTATAGGATTCAACACACAAGAAATCGTTGCAAGAGACGTGTAGTGCACTTTGACCGGTTGAAGCCATGTTCGCCAGACACCCGTTTGCCGCTACCAGCCTTGAGAGAATACTCAGCTAACCCACGTCCTGCTCAGAGACCACCGGTGGGTGCTGGCCCTGGAACTGCTGGAGGATGACACAGATACACCACTTCAGCCCGGTGATGGTACAGCCCTACCGCCAGTGAACAGGGACTCGATCATACCTCCAGTCAAGGCTGCAGGCGCGCCCCTGCCACTACCTCCACCACTTCTCCCTCCACCTGCACCTCGCTACCCAAGACGAAATAGAGCTCCCCCAGACCGATATCGCCCCGGTATCCCCTGCTGAATTCGAGACGAATTCTTTTTGGATAAGGGAGTTATGTAAGCAGGTCCCAGCTGTCGCACACACTATGGCATCAGACTGACATGGTTCTTCAACACCAGACAGCTGTGTCACACACTATTGCACCAGACTACTGTAGTCATGTTCACACCACTGTAATGGTCATGTATGTTGTTGCCCAGATCATCACCAATGCGCAAATGGTCACAGCCTATAAAAGTGATGTTGTAAAATGTATTATAGTCTCGGTTCCTAAGATTGCTGTCAGTCAACAACGCGCTCAACCGTATTGCGCGAGCACCAGTCCTTCGGCGTTCGTCGACCAGATTACATTCTCGCGACGGCCACGGCTGCGATATGCGCATGCGCATCACGTCCACACGCAACCGCGCTCGCAGTGCGCATACGTCCCTTAACGGAATCGACTGCTATTCCGGTACGTGCTTGGAGGATAGTAATTTTTTGTGCCACGAAATACATCTTCCATAGGAGGTGCGGACTCCGCACCTCCCTCCAAGCACGAATAGTACATAGTAAGTTATGTAGAACAAACTTGACGCACCAACGACATGAGTAACCTAGCCGGTATATCTGCTATGTATATCCTGATACTATACGGCGTCAGGTGGCAGCTGCCGAACCACCCATTCCAACGCGTCGGCCAGGGCGGAGAAGATTAGAGGGGCCGATCGCAAGCCGAACGGGAGAGTCGCGTCCACAAAATACCGCCCTCGCCAGAGCATTCCGAGCAGCGCACGGTCTTCGGGGTGCACTGGGACCTGTCTGTAGGCCTGCTTCACATCGCTCTTGGCTAGTAGTGCACCGCGGCCGAGTGCCCCGACACACTCCGCAATGTTGTCGACCGAAATGTAAGGTAAGTGTTGGTATTATGAGTCAGGGGGTATTATGGGTAAATATTCCAAAAAGCTGCCAAACACTCTGTAACTGCTTCCTACCGTCGGGACGTTAGCCCAGCAAATCGTCGCCACATTTTAACACGTGCTGCGGGTTACTTTCCGACAAAATAGGCAAAAGTCAAGAGGTCACAATGATTGCATCACTGACTCAAAGGGTTTAATTTGGGGGAGGTTTTAAATGAATGTTTTGCTCAAATTATGATTAATTTGTGCTTTTTTGTATCTAAGTAATTATTTTGAAACACGACTGGGCAACTGTTTGCTTCATCAAAGAATACGTTTTAAGTCGACTCATAATACCATCACTGACTCACCGCAGTCTGATGCCTCTGGTATTTCTACTGAACTTCTAAAGCATGGAACTCCGGTTGTGTCAGAGATTATTGCTGATCTGTTCACCGCTATTTTAAGGCATGGCTACATGCCAAAATGTTTTCGTGATTGTGTGCTGGTACCAATTCCTAAAAGTGGTAAAAACCTGTCTCTCAGTGACAACTATCGGCCTATTTCTGGAGCATATCATTCTTGACAAGTATTCACATTACTTGCTTAGTAACCAACTTCAGTTTGGCTTTAAGTCTGGCTCTTCAACATCTCTCTGCACAGGTCTTGTAAAAATATCGTCTCAAGATACATTTTCAACGGTTCTATGTGCGTCTGCTCTTAGACGGATGTTGGATATATGCTCATGATCATGGTTTGTTGTTCAATGCTAGTAAAACCCAGCTTACTTGTTTTCATTCTTGCAAAAACTGTCGCTTTTTACCACTGATCGCATTCAACAACACTGCTCTTCCATATAAGAATGAAGTCATACATCTTGGATATGTTCTATCCTTTGACCTAAACCATGGACCTGATGTAACCCGTGCACTCAAAGATCTGAACCAAAAAACTAATTGTTCTCTCTGTACTTTCTATTTTGCTGATAGTTATGTCAAATGTTTTCTTGTTAAGTTATATTGTCTCGCCCTTTATGGTTGATCTGATTCCGCAGCACTTGTAGCTCTTGCTCGTACACGACTTCTCGCTAGTCGTGCTTCCCTTTCTTCCGCTCTTTCCGTGGCCAGGCGTTGCCTTGCCCATTCCCTATCACGCAGTCGCCGTCGAGAAAGACCAGCCTCTCTTTGCTCAGGCGCCGTTCGGACACTAGGTTTGCTCGCTTCGCTCGCCAATAATTATATAATTATATAGAAAATTTCGCTCCAATGAATGACTAGGTTTGCTCGCTCCCGCTCACCAATTAGTTGCGCAAACCAGCAGTAACTCAAGGAAGACATTGTATAAGCGCTATAGCAGTTGGTAAGCCAAGATAACATGGTAAACACAGATGAGTGCAGTTAGAAGCTCAAGCAAAGACGGCTGGCATTCACTACATCACAAATAAGCCAGCCAGCTACAGCATGCAATCAAGTACACACAAAGCTATGTACGCCCATGTCATGGAGGTGAGGGAGCTGGTGACAACACTGGGCATCAATGCCAGCTTGGTCTGTCCTTGTCGCAAAGACATTTCCCGCTTCAAGATAGATCCTTGTCACTGTCCTAGGTGGGGAAAGGAGAATATCAGTGCCTGTTCAATACCACTGTGTAGAAACAAGTTTTTTGCCAACCTCCCCATGTTGACATAGCGCAGTGCCTTGAATTAGCAGGAGACCCTCACTGTCAGACACAGCCCCACCCCTTGCAAACATCATTATCATACCATGTATAACACACAGGCTGACTCTAACCCACTGCCCAACTGTCGGTATAGGCCTATACAAACATTCCCGACCATGCCCAGATCCAACAACTATCTGGTTATGAGGGGAGACTGGGTGAAAATGACGAAAGTGTGTTTTACAGACAGTGACCTAAAGGATCTGATTAAGGAAACCAATTGCACAATGATAATGTTAGAGGATAGAAAAGTTAGAGAGGATTTGATCAGCAGAGCTATGAGCATGACCACTTTGCATGTAGGAGAAGCCCTTTTACACCAAGAAGGTTTAAACTCTCAACACTCCTCTGCCAACAACAGCAAAAGAACAGGGCCTCACTGCAAGATGGCAACCTTACCACATCACTTAACAGCACCTAAGCTATGTGTGGAAATGTGGAACGCTTCTTTACCAGTCAAATGGAGATATCCTACCTAATGCATCGCCAAGGGCAGTAGTTGCCGCTAGTAATGAGGAAGAGAGTGTAGACAAAGCTCGCTGCAACAGTGAAAACATGCAAATTGCCCTAAATAACATCAGCAGTGCAATGCATAACCAGATAGGAGTGTTTTTGAAAGGAGACGATAAACATCCATATCGGTTTGATTAGCTACTATATAAGTCCTACACAATGGAAGGCAATAACGAAAGGTCACATAAAAAAACGCTTGGCATATTTGGGATTGGCATGTCACGATATGACACGTTTGGAGTCAATCCGAGACCTCATGGTTTTGGGACACTATAACTTTCTCATAATAACGGGGTTTGGGCGGGGTTTGATGGGGTTAGATAGGGTTATGATGGAAGTTTACTTCCACCAAATTTGACTGACTAAAGTTGTTCCGTTTACAGCCATACAAAGTTGGGAAATTGGGAAATATACAAGCCCGGCTGAAGTGTCCAACTTTAGGGGTCAGAGGATAGGGCTAGCAGGCGGGGCTAGAAAAGTGTAACACGGGGTTAGAAAGAGGAAGGACAAATCTATCACGTGATACCAATTACACCCCTTTGGGCTCCTCCCACACGTCACAATCAGTGTTAAAAAGTCGTCAATATTGCTATATTTATTATATACCCAGGGCTAGGGCAAATTTAGGGACAGTGTCCCGAACTTTTAATGACTACTTTGATGCTTACGGACGTGCGAAGGTCGTTCCTGGGGTTGTTGCTAATGTCCGGGGCATGGCACATTTCGGGACACTGTCCCGAAATTGATTTCCAGTATGAGATGATGTGGAATGATGTCAGAACATCCACGTGAGGGTTACCGTCCACGTAGAAGGCGTGCCTATCGTTTGGGACAGGCAAAAATTTTTAGGACTTTTGCAGAAACACAAAGGTGAACCCTGCGGCTGGAGGTGATATATGGGGCAAAGGCAAATTTAGGGACACAGTTGACAGAGGGTCCCAATATTTTAATGGTGTTTTGGCTTCACACTGAAGCGCAGAGGTCAACCTTGCTGTTGGAGCTGATATATGGGGCAAGGCCAAATTTCGGGACAGAGTGTCCCAATATGTTTATGGCTTTTTGCTTCACACTGAAGTGCAGAGGTCAATCCTGGGGTTGGAGCTGTTATATCTGGGGCAAGGGCACATTTTGGGACACTGTCCCGAAATACCTTTCTCGCTTGAGGTGACGCGTAATGCCGTCAGAATTGCGCCTAGAAGGCGTGGCAACACGCAAATATTTTAATGGATTTTTTGGCTTGACAGTGAAGTGCAGAGGTCAACCCCGTTGTTGGGGTTGATATCAAGGGCAGGGGGACAGTGCCCCGAAATTTTATTGATGCTTGTTGAAGTGCGAAAGTCGCTTCTGGGTTTTTTTTGTAATGTCCGGGGCATGGCAAATTTCGGGACACTGTGTCCCGAAAGTACGAGAAGACGCAGAATGACAATAGAGTATCTATATTAGGGTTACTATCTGCGTAGAAGCCGTGGCTATCGTTTGGGACACGCATATAATGGCTTGTTTGGCTTCTCACTAAAGCGCAAATGTCAACCCTGGGATTGGGGCAGATTTCTCGGGCAAGGGCAAAGTTTGGGACACAGCGTCCCAAAATTATTTGAGGTCATATTGTTTATAGAAAAAACAATTACAAATATAGGGGTGCATGTGGTGGGTTTACACTAGAACTACCACTGATAATAAGAAGCCATAGCATTGCCCGACAATGCTTCGCTTCTCCGAACCCTCAGCCCTACGCCGCCTTGTCCCTAGAATACCCGCGCGCGCAACGTGCGTAATCTCTCCCCAACAACAGAACATTTGGCCGCACACCGCCACGTAGGCTTTCTATTTTTCTACCGGCTGTTGTTTTTACCTGTAGCTGTCGTTTTTTGTACATGATTTCTATCTATAACTATGTGTTAGGGAGGTTGGGACACTGGGTGTGTAGGGAGAGTTGGGCCCATAAAACACTCTTTATCCTACCGCCCCGGTTCTCAAGGCTTGGCAACCAGGGTCCTGCCTCTTTCTTTCTGTTTATATGCTTGTCTGTGTTTTGTATGCTTGCGTGGGGGAGGTTCTTTTTTCCCTCTGATTAGCTAGTATGCTATAAACATGACTATACCGAGGTATGTCTAAATGCAATAAGGTTACCTCTTGCATCTCCACCTGGGCCGGCTCCCCATGGAACTGGGTGGCGAGGGGTGGTAGGGGAGGGGGCACTCCCTGAACTGGGAGAGGAGGGGGTGGTAGGAGAGGGGGCACTCCCTGAACTGGGCGGGGAGGGGATGGGCCCGAAACAGTCAAAAGTAAGGAAAAGAGACAAGGGACAGATAAAGTGCATAAATGTGTATGAATTATGCATAAACTTACTCTCGCCAGTCCAATGAATAGTTGGGACTGGAAAGGAAGAAGCTTTATTGTGACCCTTGGTACGAGATGGCGAAACTTACGGTTGTCATCGTGTGCTGTGAGGGGAGTGCATAAATATGTGTAAAACTTACTCTCGCCAGTAGGTATATTGTAGGCTTGAGGAAAGGGAAAATCTTTAGTGTGACCCTTGCTATGAGATTGCTTAACTCACGATCTTCATCGTTGTGAACTGTAGAAAGTAATTAAAGGGGAGAGAGGGGATAGGGGAAAGAGAAAGCGAATATATGTGTACCTTGGAGGAGGAGTTGGGGCTGAAAATGAAAATATTTAGTGTGACCCTTGCTGTGAGATTGCTTAACATCCTTAGGTTCTGTACAAATCGAAGGAGAGAGAGAGGTGTACGGGTTGGAGAAAGTGCATATACAACTGTGCATAAACTTACCCACACACTCCAGAAGGGGAGTGTCAGCTGGAGGGAGAAATACATATGTAGCGTCCGAGGTCTTCACTGAAGGTGGTCATAGTGCGCGCTCTCGGCCGCTATCGGAGCTTGGCGCAATGGTCCTTACTGATAATCACTATTGAATACAGTGATCGGGGAGAGAGCTCCCAACTGACCAGGACATACGACTTTTATACATCGTCTCACACAACTGCACATGCACACAAAAGATGTTCTAGAATGTTCTGCCGTCACACATATGAAATATGCATTAACTTACAGTTTGACCTTGGAGGATGATCTGCAGGTGGATAACCAGCGGGAGAGAGAGAGACTCTTACTCCTCGAAGGGGGGAGTACGGCATAGCTGAATATTTTTATATACTCACCTTGATCTGGGGAGGGAGTGGGAGTGGGAGTTTTTGCTAGAGAGAAAAAAAATGTCAACGTGACTGACTGGACACTGTTTTGTGCAAACTTACTTATTTGCTTAACCACCTCCTCGGTATTCTTCCATCATGGGGTGTAGAACAAAGATAATCTAGGAGCACTTAAAAGGTTTTACTAACCATAAGGGGAAGCCATAATCCGTATGTCGCGTAGATCTAAGGGACAGCTGCGATTTGGGAGACATCATCAGACTATATGTACAACAAGAATGCATCATCAGTATTCCAAGGTGTCTGTCTACAGCACAGTGTGTTTGTTTTGGAACTAGAAACTTAAAGACTGTCGGCATGTGTACTCCTTGGACTCTGCAACCTTGGCTTTGTTGACTGGTGCGGGTGACCTGTAAGTGGGAGAGAAGAGTAGACAAAAGCAGTGCAACTCGGCTCGACACTGCGAGGGAAAGTGAATGCTCATAAGCTATAATTGCCGAGTGCATTAGCGCGAGGCTACTACTCCGGGTTGTATTCTCGCGATATGCGTACGTACGGTCACGCTTAAGAATGTCAATTAGTCACGCTTGGAGATGGGAATGTCAATTAGTCACGCTTAGGGAATGTCAATTGGGAATGTCAATTAGTCACGCTTAGGAATGTCATTCGTAACTTCCGCCGTGCGCGCAGATTCGTAGGAAGTCTGGCTTCATGCGCAGTCAGTAGAGCGCGCGTACGAGCGGCCTCAGTCGGACTGTTTACGCATTGGCTGGCAGACGGGAGGCAAAAAATGCGCGTGCACATTCCTAGTACGTATGTATGTGTGGTGTGAGGAACCGTTCTCCATCTCTAACCTTTGCATATGGTTCAAAGGTCGTGCATGTGGTTATGGGCCTACTCAAATGGGGTCAGAAACTTATCTGAATGTGAATGGTCAGCCTCCACTGCCCACTCCTGTGGGAAAATGACTAGGAATGCGCGCCTGCCAGCCAATGCGTACATAAACAGTTCGACTGAGGCCGCTCGTGCGCGCAC
This sequence comes from Geodia barretti, assembly GCA_030341885.1. Classification (NCBI taxonomy): domain Eukaryota; kingdom Metazoa; phylum Porifera; class Demospongiae; order Tetractinellida; family Geodiidae; genus Geodia; species Geodia barretti. Next base: position 8,717 of record CASHTH010002516.1, on the reverse strand, counting down.
GCCCAACTGACTGCGCGCGAAGCCAGACTTCCTACGAATCTGCGTGCACGTCGGAAGCTAGACTTCCTACGAATGACGGAAATGACATTCCTAAGCGTGACTAATTGACATTCTTAAGCGTGACGACACGTACGTACGGCGAGAATACAACCCGGAATAGTTGCCTCACGCTAACGTGCTCGGCAATTATACAATGACTTAATACTCACATCAGCAACAGAATAAACATGCAGATTGATCACTACAAACAGGTACACACTCACCTTTTGCTGAGCTGTCCATCGTCGTCTCTCATCATCTCCATGTGGTTCACTAGTAACTAAAACATTGTCACTGGCAAAAGAATGAGAAACGGTACTGTGGAGTGTTTCGTGTGACACTCGGCAGTTTGGAATGTGCCTGGGATTATCGCTGCCACATTGTGTGTGCTGTACTATTATACATAGGCAGTCGCAACTGCATTTGTACAGAGTACAGAGAGTGGTTTTCTGAGAAATGAACTGTGGGGCTGGCACATTCACAATGGTGGTCTTTGAACATATTGGTGGGTGTTGAGAGGTTTTTATTTGTGGCTCTCGTTTTCTTTGGAGCACAACCTCTTTTGGGACATTCCTCGATGTCTTCAAAAACCCATGTTCACATACACAGACCACCACACACACTCTCTTCGGCCACCACTTCTACTTGTACATGCAGCACACAACTGTTTCAAAGTGTGGCCTATTGTCTTTGCAGTACACTTTTTAAAACCATCCTCCACCTCCTTCACCTCCTTAAAACTCTGAAGGAACTTTTTTCGGTGTGTACTGCTGTATACCTATCTCATTAGATGAGGTAATGGCCTCCTCCAACACCTTCTCCAATACCCTTTTTTGCCAAGTCTTCACTTGACACTGTTGTCCCACCAGTGGCTCCTCTCATGGCATCTGAGGACACCTGTATCTCTCTACGTAGAACCACTCATTTATTCTTCCTGAGATTGCACAAAATTAAAGTGATTGCCAGTAAATGTCATGTAGATTGTGGGCCTCGTGTTATCGACCTGTTGAGAAGGGTCTATGATATGGTCCACGCGTGACATATTGACCAGTTGGTATGTCGTACAGAGAAATGTTGGTGCCTAGGAGATGAGATAGGGCAGCTACCTCAACGTCCGTACCCCAACTACCATCCAGGTCCATTCTGTGCTGTCTGAGGTGATCTTCCACACTGTAGCCGATCAGAGTGGTTTCCAGACTTTCGCTGAGGCCATCTCGTCTCAGTGACCTGATGTTCTCAACAATCTGAGAGCGGAGTCTGGAATTCTCTTTGTCAGAACCTGTAATGGCATGGGAAAGAGCACGAAACAGACAGTTTCCATTATCTCTAACTGTTTTGCACTTCGTGGGGCGTTTCAGGGGATGCACCACCTGGTGTGGCTCTAACAAATTGCAAACCACGAAGACGGAAAGCCGTACCCTCCAGCTTCGATAAACAATATTTTGGCTGGTCTTTATCGTTATTCGAAGTCTTTGTGGAGCAGTACTTAATCAGAGTAAACTGGGAATTTTGCGGCCTAAGAAATCTCCAGCAAGTAATGTATGGTATGATAATGCACCCATTGGGCGCGATAAACTCCAAACATTTATGGAAGTCATGTGCCAGGAAGCTGGGATAAGTGAGAAGAAGACCAACCACAGTCTTCGTGCTACCGGGGCAACAACATTATGAAATGCCGGTGTTCCTGAGAAGCTTTAAAAGATGTTACATGTCACTGCTCCAATGCACTTCATCTTTACGAACGACCTAGTTTACAGCAATGACAGGAAGTGTAAAGTGTTGGCTGTGGTTTGAAAATCAGCTACAATGCTGTAGTATTATAGTGTTGAGTACATAGCGCTGTCTGCGTTGTCTCTTTAGCTTTAAAATCCCAGAAAAGGCACTGTCTGAACATAGGGGCCATACTCTAACTAACGGTGAGCGATCTTTGCGCCGCCGTATCCCTCTGCGGAAGCTGATACTGTGCATGCCTGTTGAGTGACACCCTCTGAGGTACTGAACGTAGCGAGGATAGCTAACTCTGTCCGGTCCGAGAGAAATGGCTGTGTCCAGGTGATGGTGTCCGATAATTGATGAGCTAGATATTATATCTCACACACGCTCCCGTATCGCTGATGTTTTGACTGCAGTAAGTATTCCTACTGTCCATAGAGCAACTTCTTATGTACTATATATTGCGAACTACACGCAGAAAAACTGCGGACCGTGCAATACATTTCGCGCCTTTCTGATCATGGCCCTGTCCTCCGAGAATGTTCCGTCTCATGTGAGTCCCTAAGGTATTGGGTTTTGTGGTGCTAATAAGTGGGGCCAGCCTCCCACTTTAAAATATGGTTCGTGGTTGACGAAGAACACGCAGATGACCAAAGCTTAACACTACTGAAACAGTAGTAACACACTGGTATATATACCATACAACATGCATTCCATTGCAGAGTTAGGTAAAACCACAAAATTTGCAGAGTTGAAAAATTCACAATGTTTTGGCAGGGAAAACAAGTGTACACATAAGTAGTGTGACTGCAGTGTACTAGTGCAGTTGTTGAATGACAAGACACAGAAAGTAGTGATGACGACGACTGAAGACTTGCAGCGGCGGCAGCGACAGCTGAAAAGTAGTTGCAAATCAATCTTTGATCGCTTCCTCCACCCTTGCAAGGCCCTTTATGACAGTGGCGAGAGTTTCACCCCGCTCTTGCTTCTTGTTGATCACCTCCAGCCACTTCTCCATTGGCTCAAGCCTCTCCTCGCTGCTAGGGCTTGTCCCTCCGTGGCTGCAATTACGTGCTGTGTATCAATGACTCGAACCAGCTGTTCTACAAAGGATAATAGATGATCAATCCTGGTTGTTGTGAAGGAGGTGAGGGTCACGAGGATATGCCCTGAACGCTCAAGGGGCTCCACCAACTGCAGGTCGCTTTTTGTAGCAACAAACCCAACTGGCCAATGACCACTCCGGTTCATGTGGCATTGTATGGCATAGAGCAGTTGGTAGAGCCCCTCTCCCTTCACCTCCCCCAAACCCACCACCCGTCCACTCTTGTCGTCCTCCAGCTGAAGGTCAACCACCCCCCGCACTGGGCCTTCTGGGAACCCTCACCAGTCACTCTTTGGATTTTGGGTGGTTGAGAGCCTCGCAGTGGTGTTGCTCGGTCGGTACCAGATACCTCATTTTCAACAGTTCAAACATAAAGAGTTTCCCATCACCATTGTGAAAATGCTTCTGGCTCCTCAAAGAGCAGTGTCGGACCAGCCGACACCGATCTTTCAGTGGTTCAGCAAACTCGGAAACAGCTGGTGGCCCAGGCAAAAACAAGTTGCCAAGGGCTTGCTGGAACTCAGATAGATCACCATCACCAACGACCGCTTCCACAAACGCATCAGATGGAGGCGAGAGAAGTGGTCTCCTTCTAAAGCCGTAGTGGTCACGGCAGGCAGGAAATTTTTGCAGGTCGGTCAGTGTCTTGCAAGTCTTTCGACACTTAGGTGTGAGTGAAGGGATATCCGAGTGAAGGGCTACAGCTGTTCTCCAAAGGGTATAGTTCTCCAGACCGGCCTAGTGACGCCTCCAAAGGGTATAGTTCTCCAGAATGATCAGCCTAGCGACTGCTAGCGACGCCTTTTACAGAACGCCCGGCTGTCGAAAGTCCTCACGACAGAGATTATAAGGAAAAACAGGATCGGTCGCAAGGATCAAATCAGCAACAACACTCGCAACCGACGGAGTGTCCGGGTCGGCCTTCCATGCGAGAGAGAAGCGTTCCCAGGCCTTCCGCGAGAGAGAGAAGTATGCTTCTCTCTCGCACGGAAGGCCTGGGAATGAGGCTAGAGGGGGCCCTGCTTCTAGCGGACCGCCATGCATGATCTGATTCACGGGTCTCCGTCTTCCTCGGTGCTGCTCTGGTCTTTGCTGCCAACAAGAAAGCAGGTATGCTAGTCTGTAGTAACACAGGTCTGCTGTAGAGTGGTCTCTCACTGACACAAGATCTTCAACGTTCTGTTACATGTCTTACACACCCACTCATTGTCAGTATCACTAACATATCCGAGGTCAGAACTCAACACACATTCCGGCAAGTTAGCTAGGTTACATGGAACAACACTCTTGCTATAATCAGACGGTGGCAACATGAGCAAACAAAATCAGGTCCATTCTTGATATCAGAATGAAATGACATAGTTGCTTGTTGTACAGACACATCACTTGCTTTTTTAGTTGCTCTCATGCTTGCTTTGTTGCTTCTGTCTTTTTCTTGTCTATGCACAGTTTGCTCGCTTGCTCTCAAGCTTGCTTTGTGGTTTCTGTCTTTCTCTTGTCTATGCACAGTTTGCTCGCCAGTTTCACTTGCTCTCATGCTTGCTCTGCGATTTCTGTCTTTTTCTCGTCTATGCACAGTTTGCTTGCTAGTTTCATTTGCTTTCATGCTTGCCATGTGCTCTCTATTCTGCTGTTGTCTATGCACAGTGTGCTCGCTAGTTTCACTTGCTCTCATGCTTGCTTTGTTGTTTCTGTCTTTTTCTTGTCTATGCACGCTAGTTTCTGATGCCCTTTTACTGGCCTTTTGCAACATATCTTTAGCCTTAATAGCTGATTCGACACTATCTGACTGTAAGACTCGCATGCGTTTCATGGTTTTGTCTGGCAAATTATGCTCTGCTTTTCTCTTGGCTTGAAAGAGTTACACACTTTCAGCCTTAGTGGTACAATAGTTTCACACTGTGGGCAATGACAATATTGTACCAGCCAACTTAGTGTTCAAAAGGCGCCCGATTTTACCTATTGTTGACAATCACTCCAATACTGGCCTAGGCCTCAAGATTGTTCTGTTGGGCAAAAGCGTACACTGTAGTAATATAATAGTCTGGTAAACATTGAGGTTACCTGCTTTAGCTGTACGGTGTTCGGTAGTTCAGCAATGTGGCTCTCTTCATACTGTAGGCATGTCTCATGAGTGTGCGTGGCTGGCAATTATGGCATAGAGAAGGGACATAGAGGGAAAAACAAGTTTAGTAACTGTGCTTGACACAACTGCACAAAGAATGGCTGTTGCGTGAAGAAACAGCCAGCTTTTAGCAACAGAGGCGGGGCTAAAGTAGAAGCCATTTTGATGATTGCGTGACCCTGAATACAACAACCGACCATTATGTCGGGAAAAATATTTTCCCATTTATTTACGGTTTAATGAAGTCACACGATCGTAGAAAGAAAGAAAAGATTGGTGGGTTCATTTTCAAGCTGTAGTTGCTTTTTTGCGGGCTGTTATCCACAAAAACGGATATATGTACATGCCCCCCAAAATCTTTCATATAGCTGTAAAAATGTCAACTCACGATCGCGGAAGACATATAGTATAGATTTGGACATGATGTCATGTGTGTATGTATGCTCTCTGCTGCAGGGACAAGCTGGCTGCCGTGCAGGAGTCTGAGGTAATCTCTATTTGCCACCAGTGTAAATGTATTGGAGTATAAATGTATTGGATGTATTTGGAGTAAAACCATAATGTCATGTGTGTGTGCTCTCTCTACATACAGCCGCAGGGACAAGTGAAGAAGCTGGCTGCCCCGCAGGAGTCTGAGGTAATCTCTATTTGCCACTAGTTTGTGTACACAAACATACTGTAAATGTATTGTACATCTGGAGAAAAACCATGATGTCATGTGTGTGTGCTCTCTCTACATCAGCCTCAGGGACAAGAGAAGAAGCTGGCTGCCCCGCAGGAGTCTGAGGTAATCTCTATTTGCTTCCAGTTTGTGTAAATGTATAGTACGTTTGGAGTAAAACCATAATGTCATGTGTGTGTGTGTGCTCTCTCTACATTGATACAGCCGCGGGAACAAGTGAAGAAGCTGCCCAGCAGGAGTCTGAGGTAATCTCTATTTTCCACTAGTTGTGTACACAAACATACTGTAAATTAAAACCATTATGTCATGTGTGTGTGCGTGCTCTCTCTACATACAGCCGCGGCAACAAGTGAAGAAGCTGGCTACCCTGCAGGAGCTGAGGTAACCTCTATTTGCCACCAGCTTGTGTACACAAACATACTGTAAATGTATAGTACATTTGGAGTAAAACCATAATGTCATGTGTGTGTGCTCTCTCTACATACAGTCGCAGGGACAAGAGAAGAAGCTGGCTGCCCCGCAGGAGTCTGAGGTAATCTCTATTTGCCACCAGTTTGTGTACACGTATTGTACATTTGGAGTAAAAGCATGATGTCATGTGTGTGTGCTCTCTCTACATACAGCTGCAGAAGAAGCTGGGTGCCCTGCAGGAGTCTGAGGTAATCTGTATTTGCCACCAGTTTGTGTAAACATACTGTAAAATTTGGAGTAAAACCATGATGTCGTGTGTGTGTGTGTGTGCTCTCTCTACATACAGCCGCTGGGACAAGTGAAGAAGCTGGCTGCCCCGCAGGAGTCTGAGGTAATCTCTATTTGCCACCAGTTTGTGTAAAGAAACATACTGTAAATGTATAGTACATTTGGAGTAAAACCATGATGTCATGTGTGTGTGTGTGTGTGCTCTCTCTACATACAGCCGCTCGGACAAGTGAAGAAGCTGGCTGCCCCGCAGGAGTCTGAGGTAATATCTATTTGCCACCAGTTTGTGTACACAAACATACTGTAAATGTTTAGTGCATAGCTAGTTTGAACTGACCAATCAGATTTGTCGGTACGAGGTTCCTGATTTCTCATATGAAAACATGATAGAGAACCATTTTTTACATGTAGGAGAACATGATCTGAAACTAGTGGCTCTCGTGTATTAGAAGTGCATGATCGGGGGAGGGGCTGGTTCGGAAACGTCGTCGTCGTCTCAGCTGCTGCTAAAACTGGTGGGCGGCGGGGAGAGGTAGGGGGAGGGGCTGGTTTGGGAACGGAAGTAGCATTGTGGGCGGAGTCGCACAGAGTGGTAGCCGGCGGTTTGACAGCAGAGTGTGAGCGAAAGGCCGCCTGTTGTTGTCGATGTCTCGCTGGCCTCGAAGACGTTGTACGCTGCGAAAAACAACTCGTCGGTCTCGTTTTGCGTTATCTGCAGCGCCGCAGATGACAGTAAGTCTTCTAACTCCATTCTTCGCCAGCGTTACTGAATCGTTTTGTATGGAAGATTTCGTCATGGAAACACAGACACAGTGGCTTCTGTGCAGTGGCTCTGCACTAAACATGTTAGTTACTCCGTATACTCGGGAACTACGGGATTTCAATGAACCCTCGGGCCATCCTCGTAGTGCCCTCGCTGCGCTCGGGACACTACAACGCAGAGGCCCTCACGTTCATTGATATCCCGTAGTTCGCTTGTACGGAGTAACTAACTTATATATAGTACATTTGGAGTAAAACCATGATGTCATGTGTGTGTGCTCTCTCTACATACAGTATGAGGAACAACAGCTGCCCAGCACCTATCAGGAGTGCCTGCAGCTATTTTTAGAAAAGCCTGAAATGCAGGGACTTATTTGCAGGCACCTCCCCTAGAGTGAGCAACCTCCCAAGGCAGGAACAAATATAGACTGTTTCAATATTCCATGTGTTGTACGCGAAAAACATTTTTATTAGTGTGTGTCAACAATGAGGAGGGAATAATTAAATACCTAAGATACCCTCAGGTGTAATGAAACGCACAATCTTGAGCTTGCAGCACTTAATGGCTAATATTACAGTTCATCCAGCAATATCATGCGGTATTTACATAATGTGGTGTGCCGTCAGTATATAATTAGCATCCAGCTTTTGCGGTATTTTTCAGCATGAAGAGAAAAAAACAGGAATGGAAGGGGCAGAAGTTTGACACAAATTGAATCGACTGGTATAGATACGTTCCTGCTGTTGCGGTAGGTAACAAGAAATGCAATGGAATACCAGCTGCAGTGAAGTAAAGAAATGGAAGTAACTGGTTTTATGAAGAGCTCCTGCTATTGTGGTGTGCGCGGTGAAGAGTCATTTCCTGCGCAAGTAATGGTGCATTGCCTAGTGTCTGGCTCCTCCCGTTGCCCTCATGTAATGTCTCTCCTCCATACCCTCTTTCTCTTGGCTGCTAGGTACAATTTTACCGTGTCTGCACAACACATTCCAGGCACCCACAATGTTATTGCCGACTCTCTTTCTCGGTTTCGCATGCAGGTGTTTCGGTCGCACGCTCCACAGGCCTCACCCCAGCCAACCCCTCTCCCCCACTCTCTTCCCTTCATGGAGAAATGACCTACTACCTGCACCACTCCCTCGCACCATCCACCCGCGCCTCCTACTCATCCGCCCAGCGCTGTTTCATCAACTTTGCCTTAACGTACAACCGCCTGAACACGACAGGCTCCCCAATCCCTGCCTCCGAGAACACCCTCATGCTCTTTGCCACATATCTCACACCCACAAACCTCAGTCTATCAAACTCTACCTCTCCGCCGTCCGCACACTACACCTTGAGCACGGTCTGCCGGACCCAACATCGGAGGCAGTCAACCTCCGACGCCTGATGCGTGGCATCAAACGGGTGCATGGCAACACCACCGACTCCCGGCTCCCCATCACCCCTTCCCTCTTGCGCTCGTTTCGGTCCTTCCTTAATCTCTCCTACCCTGACCACCTAACTCTTTGGGGCGCCATACTACTTGCCTTGTTCGCCTTCCTCCGCAGCGGCGAGCTCCTCTCACTCCACCGCAGTGACCTGCACAGGACAG
>CASHTH010002514.1:0-15036 GCA_030341885.1 Geodia barretti | reverse complement strand
ATCCCTTTCTCGTTCTTCATCATATACGAAGCAATATACATGACACATGCGTAGGCGTCAATAACAAATTGAATGTCCATATTTGCTTGCCAGGCTCTCATTACATGAGTATTATATGGATTGATTTTACATTCAGAAGGCTCTTTTTCTAAAACAATAGTTGTACCTTGTGAACACTGTTGAAGAGCATCCAAGTAGTTCTTCAACGAAATTCCTGCATTTTGAAGAATAGAGCACAATGACCGAGTACAGTCTTCTTCAACTTCTCTGTGAATTTGTTTCAAAGTAAACTTTGCTTTTTTTGTCTCCAATGAAGAATCATCATCATCACTATGCACCTTTGAGGCAATTAGGGTGTAGGGACTGGGTGGTTTAGGAAAATTAAATCGGCATGATCCTCGTTTCCTGCAATAACTGGAGTGACTGTGCTGCTGAAGAAGCAAGACCATGTCCTTTAGTTCTTCATCATCATAAGGAATTTTGCATGTGATGTACTGGTCAATGAAGTCACATACCACCTGATCATCATCAACACCATACTTCGGTGCACCTTCAATCCACAGTAATGTATGTGCATGTGGTGAACCACGTGCTTGAAACTCAATTCTTATGGCATAATCTGTCAGCTTTCCTAATGGGTTAGCACAAGATTTAAGAAACTTCTGAAAAAAGAATGTGTTGAGTCGATAATGAAAGTGACGAGCTGCTGTGACAGGATTCGATCGAAGCCATTTGCTTTTTTCTTGAAATGTCATATTTTTAACTTGCTCTTCGGTGAATGTTTCACCATACTGATATGCGATACATTGAATCACATCCGGCCACTTCATATCTGCGGCTGAAAGTGTAAGAAACCAAGTCGGAATATTGAGTTGTCGTATCATGCCCAGTACGTTATAGAATGTTTGTTGGAAATATGCCGGAGAACCCCTAACATGCTTCATAAACTTGAAAGCGTAGTCCTTTTGAATCAGTTGATGAAGCCGATCTGCATTCTTGGCAATTCCAGCATTAATTCTTTGTCCTGTCCCCTGGATTCCATGTCGCTGTCGAAGTACAAAATTGCTAGCATCATCCCTGATTTGTTTGGCTTCAACTGTGTACTGAGCAACAAAGAGATATTCGACATCCTTTGCAAACCGTCCATCAACATCAAGAATCCTTTGGTTGAAGTATTTGCGAGGAGTTATGTGATGTGATCTTTTTGTAAGATAACCTCCTTTTCCAAAAGGATATTTGTCTGGATTACACATTTCTTCAAATTTTGGATCTGTCAATATTGGAAGAGGTTTTTGTCCTTCACCGGGTGCTATAGAGAAAATTTCCCCCTCCAACTCTGGGTTTTCAGGAACTAGACAAGTTTCAAATGGTGCTCCTTTAACCTTACACGCATGTTCAAAAGCAGCTTCGTCTTGTGCAATCTCAGTTGCATTTGCTTCCGGATCTGGTTCATTATGGATTAAAGCAACATAATGAAATTGTTCAATTAGACCTAAATTGACTGTTCCCACACTGCTTCCATCAACTGATTTCACTGGTTCCATGTCAGGGTTGAGAGTAGAGATTATATTGATATTAACGCAGAGCATATTTGCCAAAGCTTGTACTGTTAGAGGATCACCCCAAGCACCTTCTTTCAATCTTTCCAGATACTTTATCCATTGTAGTTCAGCTCGAGTGTCCTCATCTTCTATTACTGAAATATGAGCGTCTTCTTCTGTTGGGGCTTCAGTGTCAGCATTTAGGAAATTATAGTCATCACCACCAATTGCAGTTGATATAAAGTTTCTATAATGTAATTCTTCTGTTACCATGGGATTTTGTTCCATGTAATCTGCAACAGCAGACCGAAGATCTCTGCTTTCAACTTTTTGGATACCTATGCTCTCTAATTGAACACTAATGGAAGAAAATAGGCAATCTCCATCAGCAGGAACATCTTTTATTATGAATCCCCTTTCTGATGCAAGACACTTCAATTTTTGGTAGGTCTGGGCTATCTTTGAGCTTCCTTCATATGAAGAGCTTGATTCAAGGTCTCTTGATGGCAACTTCATGGAAATTTCACAATCTTCCTCAGAACAATCTTGTTGCATTAATGCACTAGATGATCTTCTGACTGCTCTTCCCAATTTGGATTGATTGTAATATTTGCATAAATATGACTTTGTGATTTCAACAACCGAAGAGCAGTAAAAGGTTTTGCAGCGCAAACATATTCATACATATAGTGGCCCTTATATTTTAGTTTTCGTTTCAATTTCATTGGTATAAGTTGGGACTCACTTGGAAGTCGTGGAAGAAGATCACAAATTGAAGAGAGATTGGCAGGAATATTGACAGCTGGTCCATGACTAGAGCGTTGTTGTCCACGTGGTAATGCAATCATTTTCATGAATGGAATACGCATAGATATCAGACGTAATTCAAGAGAGTTCAAATCAGATAATTCTTGTGGGACTTCATCTAAAGTTAGTCCATTTGCTTTAGCCTGAATTGGCATTTTTCCTTTCATGAGAGCCGAGTCACAAGTTCTACATATCCATCCTTGGTTATTGAAGCTTTTGATACGAAATGTCACTGCAAATACTTTTTGTAGTATTTCTGAAGAAGATTTCTTATACCTTGCCACTTTGATTTTCACAACACCTTCTTTATACATTAATCGGTGGCAGACTGTACAAACGTACACTGGACCAACTTTGACCTGACAATGAAATGTTTTTCATAACTATATCCATATTACTTTCATTACGTTGGGCGGACATTCTTTGATTATTTAATTTCTTTCTTTTGATTGTCTCTTCTTGAGTCTCATTTACTCGCCTTCTTTTCATTCTGGCAGTATTTTCTCCTTTTCTCTCCACTGTCTCTTCTTGAGTCTCATTAGCTCTCTTTCTTTTCATTCTGGCAGTATTTTCTCCTTTTCTCTCCACTGTCTCTTCTTGAGTCTCATTAGCTCTCTTTCTTTTCATTCTGGCAGTATTTTCCCTGTTCTCCATCCACTGTCTCTTCTTGAGTCTCATAGCTCTCTTTTTTGTCATTCTGGCAGTATTTACTCCTTTTCTCTCCACTGTCTCTTCTTGAGTCTCATTAGCTCTCTTTCTTTTCATTCTGGCAGTATTCTCTCCTTTTCTCTCCACTGTCTCTTCTTGAATCTCATTAGCTCTCTTCTTCATTCTACTGGCAGTATTTTTCTCCTTTTCTCTCCACTGTTCTTCTGAGTCTCATTAGACTCTCTTTCTTTTCATTCTGCAGTATTTTCTCTTTTCTCTCCACTGTTCTCTTCTTGAGTCTCATTAGCTCTCTTTCTTTTTCATTTGGCAGTATTTTCTCCTTTTCTCTCCACTGTCTCTTCTTGAGTCTCATTAGATCTCTTTTTCTTGTCATCTGGCACAGTATTTTCCGCCTGTTTCTCCACTGTCTCTCTTGAGTCTCATTAGCTCTCTTTCTTTTCATTCTGGCAGTATTTTCTCCTTTTCTCTCCACTGTCTCTTCTTGAGTCTCATTAGCTCTTTTTCTTTTCATTCTGGCAGTATTTTCTCCTTTTCTCTCCACTGTCTCTTCTTGAGTCTCATTAGCTCTCTTTTTTGTCATTCTGGCAGTATTTTCTCCTTTTCTCTCCACTGTCTCTTCTTGAGTCTCATTAGCTCTCTTTCTTGTCATTCTAGCAAGAAACTTCTTTTTTTCCATTAGTATTTCATCATAACTGGCAATTTGTCTCTTCTTTATCATTCTTTGCATGTTTTGCTTTCTTCTCTGTAGTATTTGTTGTGGAGTCTCATTAGTTCTCGCATTTTTCTTCATTGTTGTATCTTTTCTCCTTCTTTCTAATGTTTCTTCGTGACTCTCATTGACTTTCTTTTCTATCTTTCTTGCTGTATCTTTTCTCCTTCTCTCTAATATTTCTTCGTGACTCTCATTGACTTTTTTCATACATTTTCTGACAACATCGTCCTCTCTTCTTTGAATTACTTCTTCAACATTGGCATTCGATCGTTTGATTTGTTTTGAAATTACATCCTTCATTTTGAGTACAGTTCTTTGTTCAGTAGATGTTGCTGTCCTTCGTGCTCTCTTTGAAAGTCGTGATTTTCTTAGTTTACTCTGTATAGAACGATGAACTCTTCGTTTTGGAGTCAATACCTTCTAAACATAGTATACATAATAGTATGAGAAGAACACAATTCCAATTTAAACATACCTGTTGTTCAGATGTGCTACTTTCAGATTTTGAGGTGTTTTGTGCTGAATTTCTACCCTATATAATTATACCAAGGGTGAAGTTTAATGATGAACATTTCAGTAACATAATATGTTTACCTCAGATGTAGGCTGTTGCTCCTTATTCTGCAGCATGTCGTTTTCTGACTCCATTCTTATTTTATTCTTTGACATTAGGAGTTTGGATGGATTTTATATACACACGGATGGATATTGCACAATAGCTGTGCAACTACTTACATAATATCGATATCAGCCACATGCAAATCCTGACCTGGCAATATTACACAACACTATACTACCTGGTAACTTCTTATACACCAACCTTTGACTCATCAATATTGCCCAACATTGCACATGGATATTACACCAGCCACATGCAAATCATGACATGGCAATTACACAACACTATACTATTCCTGGTAACTTGTTATTACACCAACTTTTGACTCATCAATATTGCCCAACATTGCACATTGGTATTACACCAGCCACATGCAATCCCTAACTTGGCAATAATGTAGTTGGGGGAGACAGGAATGGGGCGAGAGGAAGAAGACCCCATTCATTTGCACCACCACATGAGGTCGGAACGGAAGGCCTGATTAAGGCATATTGGGTTAGGACGCATTGGGTGCACAGGTATGCTGTGCAGTAGATCCAGCATGCGCCTGAGAAAGGACCGCCCAGATCAGACCACCTTGCACCCATAATTTAGGGTCCCAATCAAGGATTCGAGGTCCCGCCGCCCGCAGACGTTTCTGTCTCCCCATTCAGCTAGGAGACGAAGGAGCTTGCCCTGCGGCAGGCGCAATTGAGAGGCTACAGTGTCCACCTCAATGCCCAAGTACTTCAGACAGGTTGTTGGGCCGTCACGCTGGTGGTCTGCAATGGGAACACCTAGCTTGTCGCATGTCTGGTTAAGGGTGGCCAATGCCTCTTCGTAGTATTGCGCGTACGCGGAATTACGCATGCGCGGAATATTTCCACGCCCATCCGCGTAATACGTAGCCACTAAAGTGGCGCGTGGCGTTGTGGAGCAATTACGCGCGCGCCATTTAAGTGGCGCGCGGCGCCCATAATATACTCCTCAGTGACTCAGCAAGAGTTCCACTTGGTCCAGCCTACAGAAATTAATAGAGTGGGTAAAATGAATACTTGCTTACTAGGAGAATGTTGATCACTGTTGGCGAGCAGGAGCACCTCAACTGGGATTTGCCTGCACAGCTTTCCATTCATGAACACACAGCTACCGGTTACTATTGCCAGAACAGGGAGCATCAGAAGCAGAATGTTACTTAAGCTCGTCTGTCGTACTCCAGGCAGCTGGCAATACATAGGCAGCGATCGATCGACCATGCGGCATATGCCTATGCTATATAGCTGATTGTGAATTTCATTCCTATTATGGTGTGTGCAACATCGCCGTCCTATATACACAAATTCCAGGTTGCAACGTCCAGTTTGGCTCACTCCCGCTCGCCAATTATAGACTAGATAATGACAGCCAGTTTTTGACGTGCTTCAGCATGCAATCTTAACAGCAATTGAACCACTAACTCCTACAGATGTAGTTTGGTCAGAAAAATTGACGTGAATAGCCTCAAACTATGCATTATACAATCAATATGCTTACATTTGCGCATCTCCTTGCTGAGTCTCAACTCCACTTGGCCCAACCTATAAAAAACAATTGTAGCTTTATGGGCAAATGGGTGTGACTAAGAGTCACACCGGGAATCATCTAACAGCCCATGTGCATGAAAACTGAACAGCTCACACTATATACATAAAAAGAAAGAAAGAAAGAAAAAGAGAAAGAAAACAGGACTTCAAAAGGGCTACAATTAACATACAGGGCTTACTTGGGACTAGCAAAACACGCGAGCTGATGCACGAAGGTGGTGAAATGAGTACAACAGACTGTACAGGCGGTATAAAAGTTATCAAATGGTATCAAAAATAATCTGCGACATATAAAATAAACCATATAAGAGGTATAAAAGGTTACAAAAATAATCCATAGGAACACAGCAGCACAAAAATAACATATGCACGTTTTATCCGTCTATCTACATGTTAGATAGAGTCCGTACACCTAACATACTGGCTACAGAACACACTATTACCCATACGTGCGTACGTTTGGAGGTATATTATAGGCCAATCTAGGTCTATATCTGTGTGAGTCCCAGCATGGTGGGAGGACGGGGCTGGTAGGCTAGCTGGGCAGATTTGTTAGCAAAGCGTCGAACACTTGTGCAGCGTGAACTTGTAGGTGTGTAAGTAAAGGACCAATCAGTTTGTGCCACACATGCCTATGAGTGTACCTGAAGCATGGGCATAAGGGTGACAGCGTATGTATCTATGTACATACTTACATATGTACATACATAAATACACATGTAACAATCGACCATGTGATGCCAAGAGAAAAAAGACGCAGAGCTCTGGACAGCTGTTTCGGGCTTGTTGGCCCTCATCAGCAAAGCATACCGCGCAACCTGGCATCACGAGTTTATAAAGGCAAAGTTGAGCGCAGCACTTGTGGTTATGAACTAATGAGATTCATCCCCACAAGGCTTTGCTC
Source organism: Geodia barretti (assembly GCA_030341885.1). Classification (NCBI taxonomy): domain Eukaryota; kingdom Metazoa; phylum Porifera; class Demospongiae; order Tetractinellida; family Geodiidae; genus Geodia; species Geodia barretti. The sequence continues at coordinate 8,222 of CASHTH010002514.1, read as the reverse complement.
AGGCGCAGCGCTTGTGGTTCTGAACTAATGAGATTCATCCACACAAGGCGTTGCCAGTACCGAGCCAAAACCCGAATTCAGCAGAATATACACATGTACCTCCAAACTACATAGCAGGACACACCTATGTTTTGGGGGGCCACGTCCATATTTGGACGTGTGCGCATGCATAATTGTTTATAGGGCCACGCTGCAAAACATACAAATGGCTCACTCAAGTTGCGAGCAGAGCATTTTGGTTCGTTAGCTCGCTCTTGCACACACAGCATATTTAAAGCGTGCCTTCTTATGTTGCCTACCTATAAGTCGACATAAGTATTGCTTACCAAAATAGGGTGAATATAGATTGGTCCATTCTTTCTTCTAGCATCAACAATGACGTACTCCCCATTGGGTGCTTGGTTCTCAGACGGATGAAGCTTCCCACCCTGATCGGCTTCGAGAAGAGTGAAGCCAACAATGCTTGAAGCGTCGCAACACTGAATTTTTAACTTCACAACTCGACATCTCCCTCCGAAACTGTATCTTTCGTCATGTTCTAGCATTTTTCGGGGCTTTCCTCGTGGAAGAACAGAGGGATCAGACACCATTACAACTTGAACATTACTCGTAAAAGCCTTTTTCTGGTACAAAGCTACGCTCTGAGGGATCAAAGGCTTTAGATGATGGTCGTTTCATTGGGCGTGATGACGAAGAGGGAAACAGTTGGCTGAGAACTCTGGCATTGGCAGAACTGGGTTTTGCAGCCGCTTTGCATAAAGCACTTGATTTTTGTCCACCTACACAAACAAAGGAGTTATACCGCCACACCTATTCTACACAGCCTGGTGCTATGTACTACGTTACGAAAGTTACTTTGGACATGTGTTTGAAGAGCCCCGTGCAATTATAGACATGTCTTGACTATCTTTGCGAGAACTTACACTTGACTTGGTAGTTGATGCTTTTGGGCACGGTACGACGGTTAGACGGTCTCCTGCAAGGACTTCTGCTCGTTTACAAAAGAACACCACTTTTCGGACCATCGCTGCAAAATATAAAATTGCTTCGATGCACCAGGAACGTCGCAGGAGGAAAAATTAAATGGAAGGAGTGCAGCGTCGCCTAATACGGTCAGTTCTTCTTCCACTACACGAACAAGAGTTTCCTCCGTTACCGTTAGGACCTTTTTCGATTCACTGATCTCTAGCAGGACCTACATGGTCCATGTGTATATCCATATACAACGCATCCTCACAGACAAGTCAAAACGCGCATGCTCACAGGTTGGCGCAGTAAAAAAGCAACACATGCGGTAAGTGCCACTCAGCTCTGGCATTTATAGCGTGCTATACCAAAAAAGCGGCTATTACCTATAGCTATTTGCTGTAGCAGATAGATACAGTAAGATATAAGCGGCTATTATCTATAGATAACAAGTAAATTAAAAATCCTGCGAATTTAAAAAAAGAAGCATATAGGGATGGTATAAAAAGAAAGGGAGACAATATATGGACGGTGTTTGTGGAAGCACAGAGATGCTAGCGAGGAGTTAAGGACTCCCACAGGTCATTACAACATCCCTATATCGTTGTACGGTGGGAGTGAAGATTATGAAAGAGTATGTGTACTGTCGTAACAATGTACATGCATAACATTACATGGAAAAGATATAATACGAGAAAATTAAATTCAAGTATGCACGGTTGCTGATACTTATGCGAGGAAGATTTTACTCCGTGGTCATGCACCGATACGACGATATAGGGATGTTGTAATGACTTGTGGGAGTCCTTAACTCCTCACTAGCATCTCTGTGCTTCCACAAACACCATCCATATCTTGTCTCCCTTTCTTTTTATACCATCCCTATATGCTTCTTTTTTTAAATTCGCAGGATTTTTAATTTACTTGTCTCCAGTCATACTACTACGTATCATCTCTGTGGAATGGGGTAATAACAATAGAGAAAAAATTCCTGTTGTTGTCATGGAAATAATACGACGTTTCATCTCCATGTGTGATGCAGTTAGCGAGTTTGAGGAGTGAAGAAGTATTTTAAAAGTAAAGTGCCTGAGGCTATTTGTTGTTGTGGTCGTCATGGAAACGATGTTACACACATGCACACCAAGTTTCACCTCCATGCTGCTACAATTAGCGAGTCTGAGGAGTGAACAAGTAATTTACAGAAAATTGCCTGAGGCTTTTTCGAACAATATGCGGTCGTCATGGAAACATGTACTCATCATGGAAATGATATAATAGGCATACATACCAAGTTTCATCTCTACCATTAGAAGGTTTGAGAAGTGAAAAGTGCTTGAGGCTATTTGTTGTTGTGGTCGTCATGGAAACGATGTTACACACATGCGCACCAAGTTTCACCATCATGCGTGCTACAATTAGCAAGTCTGAGGAGTGAAGAAGTAATTTACAGAAAATTGCCTGAGGCCTTTTCAAACAATAATTATGCAGTCATCATGGAAACATGTAATCATCATGGATATTTTACAATAAGCATACGTACCAAGTTTCATCTCTATGCGTGCTATTAAGTTAGAGAAGTGAAGAAGTTAATTGAATGAAAAGTGCCTGAGGCTATTTGTTGTTATTTAGAAACATGTATTGTTGTGATTTTGATGTTGACTATTGATTACATTGTGTATATATACAAACTTTCGCTCACATAACTCTTACCAATTGTGAGTTACACTGACACATGTAGTATGCCCATTACAATGTATTGCCTGGGGCAATTTTGTTGTTGTTTACAGTAAAACAACATTGTATACAAACACGTCGCACATGTGGTTATCGATATGTACATTCCTACAAAATTTCATGGCTTTATCTCTTTCGGTTGTTGAGTTATGAAGAAGAAGAAGATGAACAAAACTCCCATCATAGCCCCATACATCTATGATGCTAGGTACCATGTCAATCCCTATATCACTAAGTACGGTAGTACTTAGTATACAAGTAAATAAAAAATCCTGCGGATCAAAAAAAGAGTGCACGTATAAAAAAAAAGGGAGGGATTGTGTTTGTGAAGCACAGAGATGCTAGCGAGGAGTTAGGACTCCCACAGGTCATTACAACAGCCCTATATCGCCGTATCGTTGCTTTACTACTTCCTCGTGAATATATCAGCCAACCTTGCATACTTGAATCTTGCGTTACACTGTTCCATGTATATACATGTTTATGTCGTCATGCGTGGGTGGATCAAAAGCGCCGCCACGCACTATATCAGGGCGAAATACGCGCAACGCGTGCTATATCAACTTCCTATGAGTGTTATATCAACATCCTGTGAGACAGTCTACACAAAGCAGTTACTTCCTGGGGGAAAGAGTTTGCTGTGGTCCTTGGATGATATTGAACGTACAGTTGACTGCACCAGAAAAAGAGCAAGAAGGCTGCTGCTGGCAATACATTTGATGTTGCATATTGTTCTGTACGGCAACTGGCTGATGTTGCATGTCGTTCTGTACTGCAACAGCAGGAGTAACCGTCTCTGTTCGAGTGCTACCTGACAAAATTTTGCATGCAGTTGCCTGCTGTTTCTCTGAGATTCTTTCATACTTGCGAAGGCCATCAATAGACCTGTGCCCACTGCGGTCTTGGATGACTTTTTCAGGCACTCCTGCTTGAAACATTGCAGTGATTCCACTTGCCCGGAGGGAGTGATTTGTTATCTTCCCCGAGATTGAGGCTTGTTCGCACAGTGTCTTCATCATTTAGCTGAGAGTGTTTTTGCCAATAGCTACTGATGTGAACCAAGGTGTAGAAGGACTATCTGGAACTTTAGCCACTGGACGCAAGTCTTGATCCCCGCACATGCAGGCAACTTGCGGAAATATTTTGTCTAAAATGAGAACATGACAACGCTCACCCATATCTTCATCTTTGAACTGATGGACAACTTTGTGAGGGAGATCGAGCTGACCAACACCACCACTTCGATTCTTCGAAACATTCTCTGTGTAAGTGTAACACACTCTTCCTTCAGGGGATGTATTCTTTTTAACCTGAGACAACTTCAGCTCCCTATGTTCTGTTCCTCCAAGAAGCAAGAAATTTCGCCCATTGTAGAAGAACACTGCGTTCAACAGGCCTTTCGGGCTGGAAAGAGACAAAACACCAGATGACCATAGTTGGTCAATATCAGCATCAGTCAGGGTTTGTGTCAGTGCAGAAGTTGCTCCTACCCCCTCTTCCCTGAGCTCACGGTACAAACCGTCACAGGTTGTCATCAGCTGCTTAAAAGCAGAGTCCTCAGGAGAGAAGATATTGAACGACATTTCTTTCTTCTCTTTCATATGGCGCTGAAGGCCACACAATAGCATGTGCAGCGTTTTGGGGGGGTACTTTTCACCTGTCTTCTTCCTAGTTGATATAAGAAACTTTTGCAGCCAAAACGAGAGGAGTTTCGGATCGTCAACTAGTAGTATGCACGCCGGACAAGGCGAATCAGTGTGGCGCAAGTTGTACGACGCTGCCCACTCTTCGAAGTTCTTCAGCGCCCAGCGCGTAGACACAGCGGTATTTTTGGGGCTGCTGGTAAGTTTCTAAACCCTTCGATGGACTTACGAAACGGGAGTTCTCGGGTTCAGAGTTTGCCACATCCGAGTTAGCGCCAACTTTCTTCAGCTTCAGACATTTAGTGGTTTTCGCTTTCTTCGCCGGCGGCAGCTGAGTCCATCCCAACCCCTCCCATATCCCCAAGTCTGCCGGGTTATCTAGATTCCACTCCGTCATGGCAAGGGATGGCGCGAAGAGCGCTCGAGTAAGGGGGAAGACGGATGCAATATAGCGGAGAAGCAGGAAAAACCATATGGAAAACTGGTTTAGGTCTAGACAGACAAGAATTTTTGCGCCATTATCCGTAGCAACGCGGGTCATGACGACATTAATTATCTATGTCATGTCCGTAGTTCGGTATGTTTCCGGAATAAATCACGGACATGACATAACTAATACATATCCAATGTTATGGTCAGCTGATTACACTTCCACCTAAATGCGCACTCCATGGAAATGTAGCATGACAAATCTATCAAAGGTAATATTAGTAAGTACTTCATTACCTCAGACTCTCTCATCACTCCCACTCCCACCCTACGAAGAAGATTGAAAACTTTCCCTATCATAGCCCCATACATCTATGATGCTAGGTACTCCCACCGTACGACGATATAGGGCTGTTGTAATGACCTGTGGGAGTCCTAACTTCTCACTAGCATCTCTGTGCTTCACAAACACAATCCCTATCTTGTCTCCCTTTATTTTTATACGATCCCTATATGCACTCTTTTTTTAATCCGCAGGATTTTTTATTTACTTGTCTCCTCTAATTTTTATATGCCTGAGTTGTCTCTTTGCACATGCCCATCAACCGCGCCCTATATACTCGCCCAGGCGGCGGTTCGGAAACAGTGGAGCGAGGATCATAGAGATAGCATGCAGGCCCCAGTTCAGCAGCAGGGCAGCAGACTAGCAGCAGGAGCATCGAGAGGTGAGTGCATGCACACCATTTCGTGTAGCGCATCGTCATCCTCCAAACCTGTCACAGTCCTCCCGTTTATCCCACAGAATGAAGTCGTCCATGGAAGATGGGGAAGGGCGCCTGGAGACGAGAGGTCGCTCCGAGGCGCCGCAGCGCGCGAGAACAGTGTGGGGAGGCGGAGCATATGTGCTGATAGCCATGCCCCAAGGTAGGGTGTACATACGCACGCACGCGCAGTTCAATTTATGACCACGTGCAGTTGCTAGGACGGACAGAGACACATGTAGCATGCGGGAGCCATGTGATTCTGGTAGCCTCTGTCAGCATGTGTAGGTGATGTTTATGTCCACATGTAAATGGGTATGTTCCTGTTAACAAGCCTACATTAGGTCACAAAACCATTTTTCCGGTACCAATAAACAAGGCAAAGAACGCTGTCTCCCCTGCCCTTTCTCTTTGGCCCCTAGACCTTAATACATGAACTTGGAACTAGGTTGGTGTGTGTCTTGTTGTGGGGTGGGCTGAAGGAAGGATTCTCTTGGTTGACCATGCAACCAGCCTTGTATACAAGGGGTTATGTTGTAAGTACGGTTGTGATAATTAGAGAGTGAGATGCATTCTTTATTAACCCTCGCCCCAGCTCATCCGCAACCTCTTTTCCTCCTCTAACGCCATACCGACAACCTTGCGTACACATTTCAGCATGGATGTATGGTACTGTTAAACTCCGAGTTACAGCATGAAACACGAGCGAAAGAGCCAATGTGGAAATTTGAACTGGTTCATGTATATACCTGCCAATTAGTGGTGTGGCGCATGCATTTACTAACGCGTAATAAGTGTGCGAGGGTTTGCACTTTAGGGCTGTTGTGTGTGTCCTATCCTCACTAGCAGTCTGTGCTTCACAAAACACCATCTCTCCCTCTCCCTCTCCCTCTCTATCTCCCTCGATTGTGTGGTTTACATGACATGTGTCTAGAGTCGGTCGTGCACAAAGATGTTCCAAGGGGCCTCAGGGGAGTCCAATAGAATTCATGGTTCTACTAAGTGTTCCTCTGCCCTCATCCCTACATAGGCAACTATGAAAGTTTGTCTACATCAGATTTAATACTGTATCATGGTACCGGGCTAGCTTACGTAGCTGTGAGCGCCCGGAGGCAGCATGTGCGAATGTGCAAGGTTGCGATGGTTGTGATGGCAGTGAGCAAGAGCTTCGCTGGTTGGGCTATATTTCAGCAAGCGCCTCAATCGCCGTTCTTGCTGCCAACGAGTGATAACGTCATTATGCGCACGCGCTTATCAATAATTATAATGATTGTACAGTCTAGATGAATAGTCAAGAGTCAGTTTGTTGTATGTACATCTAGCACAGTAGAACTGCATACTCAGTGCTGTGGAGTGGAGGCAAACACTATAATCACAGCACAATCATTGTGTTGATTTTGTACATACCTATCGAGAGCATGCGTGCTGCAGAGTCAGGGGAAATCGTGGAAGACAGTATTCTTGCTGGACATTCAAATATAGGTGCAGCCTCATATTCAGGCAGCTACGAGATGTGTACAGGCCCCATTATGAGTAACTAACAGAGTGGTATAGTAGTTCCAGAAACACTGGTAGTTAAGATAGTACATTGTGTGATATTGTGTACATACCTATGAGACCATGCTGCTGCAGAGTCTGGAAATCAGTGGCACTGCTGACAGTCAAATATAGGTCGGCTCCCTCAACTGACCAGAGACTGTACTAAGAGCTAAACACCTTAGTACATACATCCTCCCATAATTGCTGCAGTCTTGCAGTTTTAGTTTCTGAGCACAGTAGCATGGTGTAGCTGCGGTTGACAATGTGTATGAGGTGTGTTGGTAGTGTCCGATGGCATGGATAGAGGGCTGGATGGAATGTTCATCTGTAACCATGGGTAGGACCATGGACTTGTCAACATTTGGTCACGAGAGGTAAGAGTGCATTGAGAACGGTCAGGTAGCCAAACTGAAGACTCACTGCAATGGTGGTGTGTCCTGGGCTTGATGTGCTAGTACGCGTCAGTTGCACAGTCTACTGTGTCCCCTACATAAACGAGAAGCTACAGCCGAAGCAAGGTACACAAAAACAGCTGAATAGCTATCACCGTACGTACTGGTGTTGCGCGGCAGTCGGCACGTATGACATAGAACTCTCACCGTACACGGTTGTGTCATCAGGAACCTCCATTGTAAGTGTAACTTTCCCCACCAGTGGTATGATCACCTGTTCACACTGTGATTCTACTGGTTAACTGGTAACTGGAGTAAGCAAGTACTCACAGTATTGCCTAACATCAGTCATTCTGGACGCACTATCAGATTGGTAAGCGAATCCCCTGCTGCTCGTGAGTAAGACTAGTGCCATACACTGCTTGTACTGTGGCTACCCTGCACACAGCTGACATAACAGTACATAAGGCACACAGTTTGTAGAAGATGACCAGAAACAATACTCACCAAACTGGCGCCGTCAGTAGTAGTCCCAAGAGTTGATACCATGAGTGCAGCACAAGCAGGATTCAGGTATTCTCAGATGAGGCAGGTTCGAATGTTAGTCGATGACCTTGAGTATGCATACACACCAGTTATACTTAACCATTAATTAAACATAGTTGCAAAAATCCGTCATCACAAGTGTTTTCATTGGTGTATGTTATGAACAACACATGTGGCATAGGGACCAATCGGGTAGAAGCTCTTAACAGATA
>CASHTH010002513.1:0-21294 GCA_030341885.1 Geodia barretti | reverse complement strand
AGGAGAGGCGGTACTTACGGTAGCGGCAGCTTTCTGGGTCAAGTTGATACATACGTACATCCTACCACACACAACGCTCGCAACACAGCGTTTACTCCTACCCAGCCACCCACAGAGGTGGCTGTGCACGCCTCGGTGTAAAGGCAGGGCCCCCCCAAGGTCAAAAAGTTTCCACCTCTCATGCGCATACGTGCATAATAAAGCGGTATAATAGAGCATTGTGTTATAGTGTTGAGAAGAGTGAGAGAGATGCAGTGGTCTTATAGAACTAGCTGGCTGACGGTAACTGCATGGCTACTCCTGACGTGGCTGAGAAGAGCCAGCTGCGAGCTGTTTGTCATGCACCTCAACGCCACGACCAAGTGAGTGAGCTAGCTAACCACGGCAGCAACAGCTACGCCCAGCACATCGCTCAGCCGAGAGCGGAAGGATCGACTGCAAGCCATTCAGAGCTGGTATTACATAACGGTTTACTGCAGGATTTAGCATGAGGATAAGGTATAAAATACTGCAGGTGACTGGAATTGTGAACGGACCTCTGTTTGGAGCTGTGGTTTCAGGGCAGTTATCTCCAGGACAAGATTCTACAGAGCTAGTAATACTTGTTCATTGGAATCAACTGTGTAGTGTATAACATTATTGCAGGTGACTGGTATTACCAATGGTAATTACCAACTGGAAACTGAGGTTGGTTCACCATTATACATTAGAAGTGCATTCATTACCGTGGTATCATCTCAGGTTACTCCACCTGGTGCAGTGAGCCTGGAAATTGTGCCATATTATCCACATTTCCACCATTGTTACAGTAGAAGTGCATTCATTACCGTGGTATCATCTCAGGTTACTCCACCTGGTGTAGTGAGCCTGGAAATGGTGCCATATTATCCACATTTCCACCATTGTTACAGGGCTCCAGAAATAACATTTTTCTAACTTTTCTAAGTGTGTAATTTTCTTATGCATAAAATTTCCTCTGATGTGTGTTTGTCTAATCGCACTAAAATTATATGGGTTGACTCTGCTGGCATTTTGTGTGATTGTAACAAAATATGTTTGAACATGTGCTGAGATATGAGTCCATTTCCACCGTCTATTAACGACACATGACTATATATAGGTCCTGGCACCTACTCTCCCAGTAATCTTATTCATGACCAACGTTTAGTCATGAATATGATTAGTGGAGTACTTGCCTGGGTTTGGTCTGAGACCCATACAGCACTCGGTGCAGACAGAGGTATACTTGTACATACTGCATGAAGTTCAGCAATTCATTGCTGCCCCTACTACTAAAATTCACACAGTAGGTTGTGGTTTAGTTATATAGTCATAGTGTATCACTATAGTTCAGCAGACTCTGACGGTCTGCTGTCCAGTCACAGTGATAGCATCTTCATCTCTCAGAATCCTCAGAGCCGCCTCAAACTGAGCCTGACTCACCGGCTGCAGGGAGAGGGGGGATTATTAATTATGTACAAAACAGTAACCGTCTGGGCCTATTACCGGCACCAATGACTGAGTTATTCATGAGTCAAACAGGTTGTGATTGTGAGAAAAGTATGAACTGCTATAAATCCCTCCTGGAGCCAGAAAACGCCTCAAAATACGTTGCATCTCGGACGCACTCCGTGCCTCAAGTACAATTTGGAGAGCGAGACTCTAAAACTTCGTAAATGCATCCCCTCCCTTTCGGACAAAAACACTCATCTTTTTTTCGTTTATTCGATTGTTATTATTTATTGCATTTTTAAATTTTTAAAACTTCATTTGTCTATCTGTTACCTGTTAGTTGTCACTATGTGTATGCCCTGTCATCATCACAGTCACTCTGTACTGAAGAATGATGAATTTTTGAACTGTTCTTACCACTGTAATATCTGGTACGCAGCTGCTCGATATTACATCAATTTTTGAAACAGGAGGGAAGTGGGGGCTTGCTCCACCTCCCTCGAGGGTTGCCCTAGTCTTGCACTGATGCTAGTGGCAGCCCATCCCCTACTGGGAAACATTCCAAATCCCAAAAAATGTGGTGGGAGTCATCTGGGTCCTGAGTTTTGAGTTTTGTCTATATAGTAATGTAGCTCCGAACCTTTGCCTTGGCACCTTTTCTAGCTTCAAAAGGTCGGTTGCAGTTCCTGTGCATGCTTGAGAATCATTCTGCTTTTGCTTTTCCTTTGCTAATGTGTGGAGTCCCTGATGTGTGTATTCTGTCTGCCTGCAGTTGCACTGGCTCATCTGAATGACTATGAGAATGCCTGCAAGTCATATGAACAGGCTCTCACACTAGACAGGTATACATACATAACACCACTGGACCTACATAATCATTATGTAACTAACCCATACAACCTCCCCTCCAGGGATAGCCCTCTCATTCACCTCAATTACTCAGATTCGCTTCCTGGCTCTCACTTCACTGGCAATCTCGCTCAACTGTCTTTATCTCTATTTGACGCACACTCACCTCGGCAACCCTCCGTTTCGCCAGCTTCCCCGGCCTTCTCCGCTCCAGAATCTTATTTTACCATGCATACCTCCTACTTGATAATATGTCCACGTTTCACGCTCAGAGTTGTCGCGGTTACCGAGAAAAACGGTGGACAGACGGACGGACGGACACACGGACACACACACACACACACACACACAGACCGACTGCAACAACCCTCCGCTGCGCATGCGTGCAGTGAGGGTTAACGATCGAGAGGGGGGTTAACGAGAGTAGATAGATATATAGATACCTGTGGCATGTTCTCTATGACGGCAGTTCCTAGGAGATCCATGAGCGCCGCCGAGGTGACCACTGTTTCCCCGGCAACCAGCTTCATGCGGTCGGTGAGTAAGAGAACGTTGCACAGCGCCAGGAGAGGGCACGGTCCGTTCTCGTTCTGAGTGGGGCCCGAGTAGGAATGGGGTCATGAGAACAGAACCTCGAGACTTTATAAAGGAGGGTTTATGGTGGCTATATTATGCAGGGGGAAGTTTTGGGAGGGGGCAAGTCGCTGTATCATATCATCGATGCTTGGTCCAAGTACATGTTACACATCGCAGGCATTTTGCAAACAGATATATAGCGTTTTACAAAGGTGGAAAAAAGTAGAGAAGACTGCAATTTTCAAGCAGTTTAATTTTCATGTGTCTAGGGTTGTACTGTGATAAAAATGACAGTTGATTAAACTAACCTGTGTGATGACAGGGACAAACCCTCCTTTCCACTCCACCCACTTGAGCTGGTAGATACTTGTACTGTCTGCTGGAGTGGTCTGGTCATAGAGAGGGAGGAGGGAGAGAGAGGAGAGAGGGAGAGAGAGAAGGAGCGAGAGAAGGAAGGAGGGTGATATATCAAATTGTATGCAACCAAATCGTACCATACAGCATTCTCTTTACCCTCTCTCCCTCCATCCCCATCCACTGTGGCTGTGTCACCGTCAACAGCTGGGGTTGCTATGGGTCCGAGATCACGTGACTCGCCACCGCCACCACCACCACCACCATGGACCACCGCAGTCCGGTTTTTCCCCTTCAGTCGATCGTTGTCTCGGACATCAGGCAAACTAAAGAGGGAGAGGGCGGCAGCTTTCTGGGTCAAGTTGATACATACGTACATCCTACCACACACAACGCTCGCAACACAGCGTTTACTCCTATACCCCACTCACAGAGGTGGCTGTACACGTCTCGGTAAAGGCAGGCCCCCGAAGGTCAAAGTTTCCACCTCTCATGCGCGTGCGTACATAATCAAGCGGCTATATACACGCATCTAAACCATATACGGGGCGGATGGCGTCCCGTGGGCGGAAAACGTTCAGATCAGGGAGCCGCGGTATATATAAGTAGTATAATAGATAATACTGAGAGAAGCCAGGTTTCAAGGCGAGCATGTTCTGCATAATGATATCAGTGGCAGTGATCATACTGCTGTTGGTACTGCTAGTAGCTTTCCTCGCTCGGCACGACGTCGTTCAACTGCAAACGCACATCGCTCAGCCGAGAGCGGAAGGATCGACTGCAAGCCCTTCAGAGCTGGTATTACATAACGGTTTACTGCAGGATTTAAGAGGATAAGGTATAAAATCCTGCAGGTGACTGGAATTGTGAACGGACCTCTGTTTGGAGCTGTGGTTTCAGGGCAGTTATCTCCAGGACAAGATTCTACAGAGCTAGTAATACTTGTTCATTGGAAAATCAACTGTGTAGTGTATAACATTATTGCAGGTGACTGGTATTGCCAATGGTAATTACCAACTGGAAACTGAGGTTGGTTCACCATTATACATTAGAAGTGCATTCATTACCGTGGTATCATCACAGGTTACTCCACCTGGTGTAGTGAGCCTGGAAATTGTGCCATCACAGGAGGGGAATTATCAACACCACATTTCCACCATTGTTACAGGGCTCCAGAAATAGCATTTTTCTAACTTTTCTAAGTGTGTAATTTCCTTATGCATAAAATTTCCTCTGATGTGTGTTTGTCTCATCGCACTAAAATTATATGGGTTGACTCTGCTGCATTTTGTGTGATTGTAACAAAATATGTTTGAACATGTGCTGAGATATGAGTCCATTCCACCGTCTATTAACAACACATGAGTGAATCTGTTCAGCCAGCTAGTTCTGTAAGACCACTGCATCTCTCTCATCTTCTCAACTAAATTCATGCAGCACGAGCTTTATAAAGTACTATACTTGTAGCGTCGCGCCAATGCGCAGTTTCCCGCAATGTGCGCGCGGACATTAAGATACGCCCCCCAAAAAATAAAAACGTCATTGTTACGCATGGCAACGGGCTTCCGCGTGCAACTTCCGCTACGTTACTAGCGGCCTTTTGAGGTATGCGCGTGCGTAGAACATGCGCAAGTGGAGAACTCGGACTCTTCCCGGTGCGAGCCACGAGATGGTCCAAAAATCACGACCGTCCGATGAACTATACCTGAGATACGTTCCCAATCATGAACTCGAGACTTTCGCTGGTACATAGCTGTGTTTTTCAAGTCCAGAAGTGCTTCGGCCAGCGAGGAAACTGCCACCACAATGAACTACCCACTACTTTCTAAGAACTGTGGGAAGTATGATGATACTTATTTTTTGTGCCACGGTAGATGCCACCCAATGGGATGTGTTATTTAGCTTGTTTCCATGTGCCACCGCTGCATCCATGGCACAACGTGGTCTTCCAGGATGTGCATTTTAGAAGGACTGTTGCACTGGGAAACTCCTCCCTGTACTGCTGCTCACATGAAAGCTGCTGTGTCTCTCTCTAGAGTGTACTATTCGAATTTCTCTGTTACCAAGTCAATCAATGGCGATGCTGTCCACTACCCCAACTGGAGGTCTTTCAAAGTTTGCTAAATGAGGCAGCTGGGATCATCGCACCCAACTTCTATAAATCAATGAAAGATTGTCCTTTTTTTAGGTCTACACCCTTTTATATAGAGTGCAGCAACTCTCCCTTACACTATAGTCACTGAACTGTGCCCAATATACTTACTTCGTTTCCCTCTCAGAGTGCTCTGGGCCATTTTACTGGGTTACTGTCTGTGGGAGAGAGAGAGAGGCTCGGCGGCTTCCTGGTGAGCAGGAGAAGGCCACGCTCAGCCCGGCACGCGGCCGGCCGGCCGGCCGACAGTCCCCGGCCCCCCCTCGACGTGTGTAGGTACTAGGTGTGTGACAGCGGAATACGAGCCCCACCCACAAACCAAATGCGCATGCGCGCGTGGTGGCCTAGCCTAGCCTAGCGCCTGACGGTTGCAGCTCTGCCTCAAAGCTCTTGTACTGCGACCGAGTCGCAACCTCCACAGAGTTCATTTTTCAGTCTGGTCCCTTCAGTCACATTGTTATTATTCAGCTCCTTGGCCCTATTAGCTACTGTAATACTATTTCTTCCTCTTGCTAAAGCGGTTGAAGCACAGACAAAAAGTAGGCCATGGGCACATTCGTTTTGCTACACACCTGTTATGCACATGCGGAAACTCTTTCTCCAATATATATACTAGGAACTCCAGGTAAAGATTAAAGTCCTCACCAATCCCTTCTTCCAGAGTCTGAACTTTCTCACCAGCCAAGTCTCATTGACCAATATCTACCAGCTTGGTCTAACCTATTGCTCTCCACCTCGAAGAATATTCCACCTAATGCCTACCAGCACTTCAAGAAACCTGGATGGGGACCTTTACTGAACTGATGCTAAGACAATCAGGAATAATTAAATTGTGGTGAATACCCATCCTGCTTGAGTAGCTTACATAAAGCTGCAAAGAGGGACTATTATACAGACGATGAATAAATTTCAGATGAAACTCGCTGAAGAGAATTTTTACAGTTCTCTTGATGTAAAACTGGATCCCCGCCCGTTTTTTTCAAGCTATCCGCAATCACACCTCTCTATCAACACTCCAACCACCTACCAACCGCATCACAATCAACGGGACTACATTCGAAGGCTCAAACAGTTAATCAGATGCAACTCTCCAGAGCTCAGTGGTAGGGCCAGATCCAACCGATTTTTCCATGTACGCTGACGAAAGTAACCATCTCTCTCTAGCCAGCTAGCTTTCTCGAAACTGTACACTCACTGGCAGGTCAGAGGTCACACCTTAGGTTTCCCATCCTCTCCAGGAAAAACATCTCGCAGACATACACGAGGAACCTACCAAGATTACTGATGAATTTTTACGGTCTAGCATCTGACGTCTGTCGACTCCAAACAATCTCCTCTTCTTTTGATCATTAAAAAACATTGGATTGATAATAATATACAGAAAAATTGCAAAACAAAATGTGTTTCAGGCTAACAGCTAACTTTCGTCACTTCAGTGAGGATGCTGCAGCCATGGAGGTATATTCAGCTCGTCGCCCTCTGTTGCTGCATAATACAAAATGCATTCCTCCGTTAAAAAACGCCGCGTGAATAAAAAGGGCCTAACTGCAGCATGGTATAACAAACAAATCACACACCGAGAACCATTGACAATTCATATTTACATGCTTGAAAAGGTATATTGCCTCCCCCTACCATCACTAGTGTGAGATTTTTCAGTAGACTTGAGCATGGTGTAAGTCGTGTCTTTCTCTTTATCTCGCTCCAAACTGTTTTCATTCACCCGTTTCTTTTACCCATACTGCTTCAAACTTTCGTCCTTCCCCCTGTCCGCTTGTAACTTTCATCCTTCCTGCCTCGCTCCAACTATTTGTCTTTTCTCTCTATCTCGCTCCAAATTTTCTTATTTCCCCCTTTCTCGGTCCAATCTTTCGTCCTTTCCCCTATCTACATCGGTCCAAACCTTTGCCTTTCCCCCATCTTGCCCCAAACTTCCATCTTTCTCCCAAACTATCGTGTTATCCTCTATATCACCCCATTTACGCAAGCACTAACAGATTCATTATCAATATGACCCTATACCAGGTGTGTGTCAGTCATGTGACAATCACATGTACCCACCTGTTGTCGGAGAATCAGAGGGGTGTGGCTGCTGGGGTGTGGCTTCCATTAGCGACAGACTTAGAGCCTTAGCAAGCTCCTCGTCGTCCCAGCCTCTACTGGAGGCAGAACTAGTGTCGTCATCAAAATTATTTTCCCCTTTGCGTGGTTCTATCACAAGGGGAGGGGAGGGAGGGGAGGGGGGAGCTGGAGGGGAGGAGGGGGAGGATGAAGAGGGAGGGGAGGGACGAGAGAGAGCGCGATGAGGTATAGGAGGGAGGAATTCCAAATAAGGAAGTCGGGGTGGATCCACGCTGGGTCTGTGGGGAGGGTGTGGCCGAGAGGAGGGAGAGGGGACGAGGGGGAACGAGAGACGGTGTAGGTGGGAGGGGGGCAGCTGCCTCCGAAGGGGTGTTGTCGTCTCGACTGGGAAAAACCATTTTGGCTGGTTTTCTGTGGTCATTCTCCGAGAATGGGGCGTGGTGGTATCACCGAGGAAGAGAAGTCCCGACTCAGCAGTTGGCTGGTTTCCGGTGTCTGCTAAACTCAGTTCCTTTGCTCTCTCTATGTCTGGTGGAGAAAGAAGTGAACATGAAACATAGGTACACACTGCATCACATTGTAATTGTTTGCAGTAATTTGACAACCACAATTTGCACATCTCTTAGCACAACGTATGGGCATATAAAAGGCAACGACAGCCGTACTCAGTTTTCAACACCTATTATTGTGGGAGCAAACCGGCAGTTCTGGGGAGCTCAACGGGGGTAAGAGTTTACTGATCCATTGATGCGCAAGAGCTTGAGCACTTGCAGAGAATTTTGCTACAACCAGTTACATAAAACACCATTTAACACGTACTACGGCAGTTGAACGTAGTTTGCGGCAGAGACGATAACACGGAAAATTGTGTAAAATTGCTCTTACTAATATGGTACGAGGAAACATCATTGTTCATCCTGCAACTAACCAGCCTCCAGCTTTATGTGTTCTTCGTGCTCTTGCCGGGACAGCTGTATAGCCTGCAGTAACTCCTGCTCTAGCGCCTCCCTCTGCCCCGCCCCTCGTTCTCCGCCCTGCTGTTGCCCCGACGACAGCTGTTGCCGGTGGCGAGAGTCGAAGCTGCGCAAGTGTCGGATGAAGGCGTCTTCGATCTCGTCCGATGACGACGACGGAGGACTGTAGTCACGGAGACCAAACAGGGGTAGTCTGTGTCGTCTAGTGGGCGGAGTCGGGTCTCTGCATGCAGTGATAGATAGAGAGTGTACAATTGTTCTTGTTTTTGTGTTTTAATCAATCCTACAGGTTGAGCTGCATTTTCATTCTACCGGAATTCTTTCACACCCAGCCGCTCAATCCACAAGGGGAGAAGGAGCATCTGGTAGCTTTGCACAAAACTTGGTCATTATGATGTCATATCCGTAGTACGCGAACTGCTCTTCTAGTATATGTTGCATACAAGCCCCGCCCACAAAAGTTCGCGGACTACGGATGCACGTGATGTTGGTCGGCCGTTCAGCAATCTGATTGGTTTCGAGATCTATGACCGTGCAAGAAATGTGCCAGACCCCTTCCCCACGTGACGACTGGGTGGGGTCTGAGCTCAACCACTGACAAGCACAGTCACATGACAGTCATGTGAGTGTCACGTGATCCAAACCTCCCCTCCAACTCACGGGAGATCGCGGCAGTCTTTGACGAGCCATTTTCTCTTCTCGCGGCACTCGGAGGTGAGTCTGATGATCTCCGCCCGCGGCTTGCGGAGGTGTGGTCTGGCCACCACTTGTGCCAGCAGCTCTGTCACTTGCTCCAGTGTACCCTACAAACAGTATAGGTAGTACACATCATACACGTACTTACAGTTGCAACACATGTTGTCTATCAGTCAAACACTAGTCTCATACCCAGACCCCGCCCCTCCAAATAGGAAAAGGGTCCGTCTGGTGACAGTTGAGCGATTTCTTGGTTGTGCTGATTCAGCAGTCTTAGTTTTCGGTGAGCCAATCAGATCACTGAATGTCACGTAGATCATGTGACCACGTAGAACGAAGCTCGTGTGCACGCCGCAGTGTTCGCGAGCGTATCCAAAGTAACTTGCGTGTGGTTATGTAATTATCACAAGGCTGCTGATTCAGCACAACCAGAACCCCTCCTCGAGAGAGAGCAGAGCAGAGAGAGAGAGAGAAGAGAGAGAGGGGGGGGCTGGGTACGAGACTAGTCACACACATGCTGAGTAACATACAGTCACAGTACTGAAGTATCACTTACAGTCACATAAACTGACACATTGTATTTATGGCAGGCGAAACACTGTGTATGTGTGCATAAGGTTTCCCCAATCTCCAGTGGAGGAAGGCAAAATTTGATCAAGGGCAGCACACACACACACACGCACACAAGAATTGAACAGCACACTTACGTAAGAAACAAAGCAAGAGAAAGGACAAGGGACAATAAAAAACACAGAGAGCTTATTAGAGGACTGGCCACACATGTGCGGTGAGCCGCAGCGCACATTGGTAGCTATCACAGACAGCACAAGACAAGACACACATGCATGCACGCATGCACGCACACGCACGCACACACAGACCTGAATATTCTCAAAGAGGCGGCGAGCCCTGTTACCCTCCACGTAGTAGCCGAAGGGATAGGAGGCGACGAGGATGCGACGAGAGGCCAGCAGCTCTCGAATGGCCTCCTCGATGAAGGACATATCGACAGAGACAGTGTAGCGTCGAGAAGTGTCCATGTTCTGGACCGAGGCTCGCAGTTTCTCAGACTTGACGTTTGCCTTCTCCAGAAATGGCAATTCCAACTGACAATAGAAGGTGGGAGAAATAGCAATACTGAAGCCTTTTTATTCTTGAAAGTGAAGGCATAGTTATTCAGCGAAAATATATGAGGATATGTAGTCTCATAAATCTATGGTTTCATGTAAACTGCTGGCAGAGCATGGAATGCTATGACATGGAAAGTACGTATAATTATAATGAATTTGTTAAAGGTACAAAGTTCTTTGAAAAATTGGAACACAGCGTAGCATGCAGCCTAGAGCAGACCTACAGTCTCCATTGTAAAGGTATGTTGGCGTACAGTTTAGGGGCACAGGATTGCAAACTAGCCAAGTATGCCAAGGAATTAGCTGACAACTGATTTCCAAGAATTGCCACTATCACAAAGCCACAGAGGAAGTTCATTTCTTTTACTATGGACCCATCTTCCTTTGTTAGCAAACAAAATCCGTTGATACGCAACAAGGAAATGATTACATACATACGAAGGTTACACTGTGACATAATATACCAGTAAACAAAGTCCGATAAAGTAGGAGCCAAGACGTGGTTATCAGCCATTACTACAACGGCAACTCTCGCTTAAGATGTACGTAGTACATCGTCCACTTTGGGATCCCACACTGTTTGATAATCATGGTAGCTAACGAACGACGCCAGTTTAACGAGGCTCAAGGCAGATGTAAAGCTAAGCAATAACATCTACTCACAAAACAACTCTGAAAAGCTGAGCTGCCCTGGGTGGGATTCGAACCCACGACACTCTACGCAGGGCACTCAGCTACCAGCTGGCCAGGCAACAGTTCAGCGGGCAGTGGACCCTGTAACTAACTGAGATAACAAGGGCACCTCAGACTCCTAAACGCAGTGCAGTTTTGGCGAGCGAAGCAAGTAGTTCAATATTTCACGCGTTTTTTCGCGCACATTTAGAAACACGTAAGCATTACGGTATGTGAGTCCATCTGTTCGCTGTTACAGATATATTACAGAGAAATTCTTCATACAGACAAGTTTGCTCGCTAGCCAGGGCTACAAGGGCTAAAATCTGCAGCACCATACAATACAGGACAAAGGCAACAGTCTGTATATTAGCACCTGTAGGTTTTCCCTGTGCGTCTTGTATCTCTCGTAATAGTGGATGAATCTCCTCAGCTTTTCCACCTCCTCCACTCCCTCCATTACCTAACACACACACAGACACACACAAACAGTAACATGTGGTGGGATTTTCGCTTGGTTAGAGATTTCCCATTTCATGAAACCACAAATACTACAGGAATGAAACACATTTTTGGCGAGCGAAGCAAGCGGTTCGATTTTTCGCACGTGTTTCACGTGTATTTAGAACATGGCAGTTCCAGTACATATACACAAATGGAACAATTACGCATTAGACATCTAGGAAGGCTCGCTTCTTACTAACCATGCAGTAAATATAAATTAGTTGAATTCAATTTCGAAAATTTCACCTCTTCTTTCCTTTTTACCAGTTGACTGTCGGCTTTTCTCCTGACCTCATATCTGTTACATCTTAAAGAACAGGAGAGGTGTGGGGAGGGGAGGGAAACATATGATTATAATGGGGAGATCCCCTCTAAACTGTGAACTTCTATTTACGAGGCAGCAGTTTCTGCTTTAGAGCGTGCGTGCAGCTGACTGTACCAGCTGTGTAGGTAACTGTGGTTTGCTCGTGAGTCTGTGCACATCTTCATTGTATGCACTTCTCACAAACATTTCCCCCATTCCCCCCCCCCCTTTTTTAAACAATTGACCTTTGTAATATGGACAAAAAACAAGCAAGAAGACAAAAAAAACAAGCAAATAATAATAATACTACTACTCAGGTGGCTGCCATAGCACTAGGGCCATAGACCACGCACCCAGAGCATTGGGCGGAACTGTTAACCAAACATACACCATATGAACATGAGGTGTCTGTCTCACCTCCCAGACACCTCAACTCACCCCTTCCACCAGTGACACCCTGCAGCTCCCCAGACACAATCTGAGACTGGGTTTGTTGTACACGGGGACTATCGCCATATAACCTAACCTTTCTTAGCTCCCAAACATCCAAAATAAAATCTTTAACAAGGCCAAGCAAAGAACCAAATTTATCAGCAAAAGAACAAAAAAAAGCCAACAAAAAAAGAGAGGGCACAAGATTGCACCCACGACATCCATATAACAGGATGGGCCGTGTATGTGGGCCGTTGTGTCAGTAGGACTCACTCAAAATAGCCTCCAGTAGACGTGTTGTGTAGTTTCCACTCATCCAGACACACCCAACAGAAGTCATGCTTACACTGAACGAGAGATACCCGGGAGAGAGGAGCAGATGACGAAGAGCGCAGAGAGGATGAAGGATGGTTCGAGATTCTCCCTGAGTCCTTATGATCATTAGGATGCTCGTGCTTCTTTTTAGACGTACCCGAGCGAGAGGCAGGCTGTTCTTGCAGATAGGTCGGACGTGTCGACGGACGATGGAGCTGATGACAGTGGGAAGTGAATGTCTGAATATGTCTCCGGATCCCGAGGGTACTGACTGAGCAGATTAGAGGCGTACTTCAGCTGGTATCGAGTGAGCCAGGGAAGGGATGCCCTGTCCTCATTTATGAGGACGAGGATGAGGGGGGAGATCAGCGAGCATAGGCATTCGATGAGATCCAGCACTGAGAGGAGCTCAATTAAGTTGCTTCTCTCTCTCCCGACTTTCCCCGAGCAGAGACATAACGATGGAGCATGAGGTATATTGTGTGCCAGGTAAGGAGGAACGGGCATTTGCCTCTACCCCGTTCTGATGTACGATACGAAGAGTAGGGATAGCTGCGATCCTCGACGCTGAGCAGACGTCGATGATCGTGAAGTGAGATTGATTATGAGAAGTCGGAGGGACTAGGTGACGGGCAGTTCTCTTAGGGGCGGGCGGGGGAGGGAGATGCCCCTCCCTCCTTTCCCGCTCTTCCTCCCCGTGTCACGAATGAGAGAGGCGATGGGGGCCTGTGTCTCCTCTTGAAGTTAGAGATCTGCGGTGTAGGATCCCGAGGCCGATCCTGGATTCCTGCTCGAGTCCCGGCTTGCGGCGCATCTTATTGATTTATCAAGATGATAAGTAGAGAGTCTAGCGTGAGACGAAACCTTCTTGTCGGGATCCTACCGAGGATGCCCGTCAGTAACGGCGACGATGACAATCGCGTAAGCTATGACACTCCCAGAGTTTTATTTTCGCATGGTGGCGATCCGAGTTGTCAGACTCCCGGATTGTGATTAGCCAGTTGAGGATGGCATGTCTAGAGAGAGGAGGGACCACGCGGGGAGGAGGGTATCGTCTTGGGAGTGAGAGGGAATCGGTCGTCGCACCTTCCTCCGATTTGGGGGACGGTCGTATTTTTTGTTTTCCGCCGGTCGCCCCTGGACTGTTGGCGACGGTATGGGAGGGTCTCTATTTATAGGGTATCGGGCTTATTTAAGAAGTGGAGCGTCCGCTCTTGATGGGATTGGGGAGGGAGGAGAGGAGAGAGAGAGAGAGATGGAGACGAGGGAGGGAGGGGGGGGAGAAGGGAGGAGACGAGAGAGAGAGATGAGGAGAGGGAGAGGGAGGGAGAGTGGAGGGAGGAAGAGAGAGAGAGATGAGAGAGAGAGAGAGGAGAGGAGAGAGAGAGAGAGGGGGGAGGAGAGGGAGAGAGAGGAGAGGGAGGGAGGGAGGGAGAGAGAGAGAGGGAGGGAGGGAGGGAGGGAGAGAGAGAGAGACAGACACACATCAGTGTGTATACATTGTAGCACCATGTGTCACCATATCAAAGACAAGGACTGTACTTGTACAATACAGCTGTACCACATACCGTGGGAAATAATATCAAACGGTTTGGCATGCTAAATTTAACTCATAAAACATATCAATAATTGACAGTTTGTACATTTCACAACTTTTTAGAACATAATTATTTCTGAAGACTTTTATGCATCACTACGAATATTTTATGCCCTGTACCAACGGTAGGTATGACGACTGACCTTTTTACAGCACATGTGGTTACAGCCATCAGTTTTCTCAATAGGTGCCCTGTATATACCAGCAGGAGAGGATATAATTATGGGGAGTCCCTTTAACTTGTGCTGCCCATGTATCACCCTAAAATATCTAGAAAAGGCCAAGATTTGACACAGACACTCACCGGCACTTGGGGCATGGTTTGCTGCGAGTTGCCAGCCACCTCTGGCTGGCGGCGTCGTCCAGCTGCGAGGTCGTCCGGTCGCCGATCTGGGGCGCCATCTCTTGCACATGGTCCAGCCATTTTCTCCAGCCCTCACACGACGTGGGGACGTGGGGCTCTCCGGAACAGCTCCTGCAGGTATCATCATCGCACCGTGATCTTCTACGTGATTCTAAATACGGGCAAAAACGCGCGAAATATTGAACTTCTTGTGCTCGCTCGCCAACAAATGCGTTGTATTACTCTAGTGAACACAACCATGTGTACTAAAACGAATGAAAAGTGGGCAATAGGTCACCATAAACAATTATATCTTTTCCCTTCTGACAAAGTTGCTCGTAGCAAAGAAGGGCTCCGTTCATGTAGTTTCGAATACTGAAGGTTACTTTTTTTGCCCGTGCCAGCAAGAAAACGCGAGCAGTTAAATATTTCGAGTGCGTATTCAAAATCACGTAAAGTGATATGGTACGTCATACGTGCAGTGCCTGTCACACAATTATAGGTATAGAAAGCTGCATTGAGACGACTATATACGTAGGTAGACTCGGTTTGCTCGCCAACATTTGAAGACCCTCTCTGAGGACTCCTCTCTATTAATCTTCCACCAAGAACAGCTCTCGAATGCAATTAAGCCTCTGGAAGGACACCACATTAACACGAGGACTTTCTTGCTGTCCCATTGGTTAGAGGAGTTGTACATCAAAAGATATGAATGTATGCTCAGATGGAAGCAGTAAAAACGTTCATTCTAAAATAAACACATTTAAAGTAACCATCTAGTGGTAATCTATATATATACGCTAGCAAACGTACACACGTCAATTGAAAGATACACGTGCAATTGAATGCCAGATCTAAACTTGTGTACACACCAACAGAAGTAGTGTTCGTTGCCGCAGTGAACGGTGGTTGGTTGCTGGGCGTCGCCGGGCGTGTCATTGGGTGTGGTAATCCGGACCGCCCGGTGACAGTCGGGGTAGGGACACCAGCGGATGGTCGGGTGTGACTCCACAAAGGCCTTGATGTCAAACTGGAGGTAACGCTGGGTCATCTTCCTCGACACCACACCCTCTATCACTTCCTGGAGGTCACATGACCAGGGCGTGATGTAACATTACAACATATACTGCATCATGTAGCACCACGTAATATTAACCATAGCAGCTAAGTGGAAGCAGCTGCCGATGTTGGGAAACTTTATTGTTTTGGAAATGGCCTCTTTGGCATGAAAAACATGTCTCCTGCAAGGTCACCCAAAGGGGCCAAGAGTCTTATGAGGAAACAGAAATTGAAGAGCTTTAGCAAAACGTAAGACTAGGAAACCAGTCTGATGGGAAATACTTACTGTATGGGACTTTAGTAAGCCATAAAGAACTGCACCTTTGAAACACAGGTGAGGTTTATACATGCAAACATATCCTGCATGAGGCCAGGAGGCAAAGTAAACAAGTCAGCTACACCATGCATACTAATAATTGGTTGGAGTCCATGGACTAAGTGACAGTGGAAGGTGTGGGCATTGTGATAGTAGCTGTACATGGTGAATCAGCCACATATGTACATCCAATTCAGATGAGGAGGTCAGCCTATTAGCTCACCAATCATCAAGACAGAAAGAACCTCTGATAAAAGACCCAGAGGACACAAATCTCTCACTAAAGGACACACTTTGGGGTTCCAAACATTAACTTTTCTATTACTCCAGTAGATTGGACAACCTCCTTATATAGGACAAAATGCCTGGTCCCAAGGTGTCCATTACTCAGGCGTGCATGCTATGCTAATTAGAACAGGCTTACCTCGCGCAGGTCCGCTCGCTCTGTGTATCTTGAAGGCACAAGAAGTCACAACGAAGGGCGTGTATCGACTCCCGCATGCTATCTACTACTGTAGCTAGCCCGTGTCAGACTCTGCGAGCTACTAGCGGGAGACCACGAGTAAAAACGCATACTAAAAGCAGCCCAGCCCATCAATTAGCGGTACTGCCCATGAGCAGTTCGCCGAGGGTTTGCACTTTAGTGCTCTTTCATTTGGTAAAATGACTCACAATTGGCACCAGTTTGAAGCAGCCATACTCCGGACAGACGATGGAGTGGGCATCCCCAGCCTCAATCTTCTGGTGAAGATAGTGTCTCCAGCAGTCGCGGCAGAAGACGTGGCCACAAGGAACCTCAACATCGGGAACGAACGTCACCACACACACTCCACACTCCCTCTCCCCTCCCTCCTCCCCCTCCACCTCCTCCCCGGGCGGTCCCCGAGGCGGGGAGACTACGGAGGGTGTGTCCAGGTTGTGGGTGCCAAGGTTCGTGGGGAGTTGGACTCCAGCTTTCTCACAGACTTCGGTTGGATTCTCCATCCAGGCTTCCAGCAGCTGCTCCTTTGACCAGCCTGGCGGGAGAGAGGGAGGGAGGGAGGGAGGGAGGGAGAGAGGGAGAGAGGGAGAGAGGGAGAGAGGGAGAGAGGGAGAGAGGGAGAGAGGGAAGGGAGGGAGGGAGAGAGGGAGAGAGGGAGAGAGGGAAGGAGGGAGAGAGGGATTCATAATCAACCTATAGCATTTTGGGGTGAGTGGAGCAAGAGCAACATACAGTATAGATCTAATATTACGGACAAACACTTGGACAAGTGACGGGGGCTGTACAGCTATAGCACTAGCCAACAGGAAAATTATGAGAGAGACAGCATTTATGTAATATTACCATGGTGTCTGAGAAGTGCTTCTGAAGTAAACAGCGACACCTATAGCAACGAGAGATATGCATTATACGTACATACGTACCTACTATGACACAATAATGTCTAGGATAATCTGATGAAGAACGTTTTAGCATATTTGGACTCACGGACTACAACGTATGCGTGACTAATGCAGACATTTGTTGGCCTATTTGGAACAAAATTGAATCGAGACGTGCAGATACAAAAAATAATGGCGAAAAAAGCAATCTTAGATCTTAGCTCAGTATAAAGCTGTCTTCCATGATTCGGATTTGCAGTAAAAAAACTCGCGGCAGATAGCCTGTCCCACAATATTTATAAATGACTCCATTCAACATTTCATCAAGTAACCTTTGTGGACGGTTAAAAAATGTTAAACTCGCCATAGTTTCTCCCTCAAGGTTTCCTCCTAGCTGTACGGTGGTATGTAGAGAGGAGGAGACAAACTTACCCCCAGGAGTTCCGAGGTCTCAATGAGCAGCTGGTCCTTCATGGAGCGGAGGTCGCTGTCCCTCATCCCCGACGGAGCCTCGGCCAGTTCCATCAGGTGGGTGTGGTCTGGATCAACGACGTGGGCGGAGCTTCCGTCGTCGTCCGCCTGCAACAATACAGACCAAGTAGTTTACACAGTAGGTCATAACTGTCTCACACTGTATTTGCGGTTTGCATTATCAGTAAAGGAAATTAAAACTACACTCTGGAGCTATAATAGACAATTTTAGAGTGCATAGCATGTGAAATAACAGGCACACAATAACTCCTTCAATGTTACTTATGACATTATGATCACTACGTACACGGTTATATAATATACATAGCCGTCAGTATGATGTGTGTATACATGAAAAAACATGTTTATAGCATACTAGCTCAGAGGAAAAGAAAGAACCTCCCCCACCCAAGCACACAAAACACAGACAATAACATACCCAAGCGTACAAAAACACAGACAATAACATATAAACAGAAAGAAAGAGGCAGGACCCTGGGTGCCCAGCCTTGAGAACCGGGGCGGTAGGTTAAAGAGTCTTTTATGGGCCCAACTCTCCCTACACACCCAGTGTCCCAACCTCCCTTACACATAGTTATAAAATAAATAGATAGAAATCATGTACAAAAAACGACAGCTACAGGATAAAAACAACAGCCGGTAGAAAAATAGAAAGCCTCAAAGGACCAATAAACTTATAGAAAAATATAAAAACTCTGAAACTCACGCAGCACGACGACACGACGGAGACATAAAAAACGTGCGATTATTCTAAATAACGCACAGCATATACACGTGTAAGAAAAATAGAAAAAATAGATCTCCTAAAATAAGATTAATAGTTCTGTCGATTACTTTAAATAACGCACAGCATATACACGTGTAAGAAAAATATTAAAAAATAATATAAATAATAGTAGAAATGGTAGAAATAGAAATGTTAAAAATAGATTATTCAAAATAAATATGTGACTATAAATATACATTCTATCTATGCGACACATGGCGACTGAGGAATCTATCCATTGCTGGCAGACATATACCATCCTCCACATGTTTGCGTATGCCGTAGCTATATTTAATCATAATTTGTGCGTGTTTTTTAGCAAACTTATAAAAGGACCTGCACAAATCAGAGTATCTGTATCCTTGATGAATCAGTCGCTCCGTTAGTTTGAAATGTCTCAACGTAAAATCCGAGTAATCACTACATATTCTACCTATACGTACTAATTGGGAAATATAAACTCCGTATGCTGGTCCAGATGGAATATTGGAACTTAGATATGGAAAATTTACAATTTTGAAGTTAAAATCATCCCGTTTATCATATACTGCCGTGGAATATTTCCCATTTGTTATAGTTATATGTATATCTAAGTATGACAGTGTTGTTGGTGATTCAGATGTTCTTTTTAGTTTAAGCTCCTCTGGGTATATGTCATCAATGGCCGAAACGACATGTATGTTAAGGTGTGGCCTTTGAAGAGCAACATAAACCACACACTAAAGTACGAATGGCATCCTACAGCTAAGCTAACGCTGCATGTACGTAGTAGGCAAAATTGCCACATTCTCTTTCTGCCCCTTTACTAAGAGTTAGGGTAACTACATACATAGTTTGTGGCCGTGAGAGTATGGTCATGCTATGCAAACACTAACTCACAGCATGGCAAGGGGTACACAGCATGGCAAGGGGTAATGAAACTGAAAACTGCACTTTGAGCAAAACACAAGAGAGCATTGACAAGTGCAACAAAACAAAATGGTGCCTTAGCTAAGCACTGTGTAACAATGGATCTTTACAGAGTTATCCTACATTCACACCGCAATACACTGAACAATACAATGGGCAGGGTTCTCCTTTTCTAGGGAATATACACAGAACACAAGGTGGAGGTATGTATATATGTATGGACTCACTGTAAAAACCATCCTAGTCTCAATGAGGGTGGCTAGGGCGCTGCGTTTACACTCAGATGCGCAGTCAGCGGCCGTCTGCTCCTTCTTGTTGGTGACGTAGAGATCTGCCTTGTTTTCCAGTAGAACCTCCACGCAGCTCTGGAGACCGGCCGAGGCCGCGAGGTGGAGAGCCGTGTTCCCGTCCTCGTCCCTCTCGCGGAGAACGTGCTCAACGTCCATTCCAAACAGGCCCTCGTGGATCGTCAGCAGGACAATCCTCGCCCGCCTCTCGGCCTCTCTCTTGTTGGACTCCACACACGAACACACGAGGTGGAGGCAGTTTCTGGCGACTCCGTTCCTCATGTCGGGTTTGCCCCCCCTCGTCAGGAGATCTCGGTACAGCCATTCCATTGCATGGAGGGCAGCGTAGTGGAGAACGCTGTTGTCGTTGTGGGCCGGCCCTAGGGAGGTGTTCGGGTCGATGCGGTCTCTCACGGATTTCCTGTTATTGTACAACTGACGGACCTCGTCCTCGGAGCCATTCTTGAGGGCTTCTATGAACCTCGAGTGGTACAGTCCCATTCCCTCTTTCTCCTGTCTGCCCACTGGAGTCCCTCGTTTTGTGGTACACCGGCCCAGTCACTGCGGAAGAGAAATATCGCGGAATAGAAATATCGCGTTGCAAGTTGCACACACCCAGTACTAATACGCGGATCCTCTCTCCCTTCGCGTGAGGGTCTCGCCTGCAAGACAGCTTAGGGCCAGCAGGGGTGTGAGTAAATAGCAGGCGCTTTTTATTCCGCAGCTGCGCACACACAAAACACGCCGATGAACTTGAAAATCGTCTGCTGCCTTACGTCTCTGAAGGACTAACACGACAAAAGAGGTCGGGAGACGGAATCCCAGGAGACGCGGGTGAGAGACAACCGCAGACAGTCGCACCAACACCGCCACCACCCAGCGAACCGTCCTCCGTTTGGAAAGGGAAACAGTGAGGGGATGTCCCGTCTTAGCTTCTAATTTACGTGACGTCATTCATTCAACCACGTGGCGGTGCGTACGTAGCAACGACGTTTCATCACTTAAACCTCGTATCGAGTTGTTTTGTCCTCAGTGAAGCTAGCAGTTAACGCAGCAGAGAGGCAGGAACAAGTATTCACCTTTAACAGAGACTGCGACGATAGACATGGTACGTATTAGCTAGGAAGTATTTTCACTCCGATCTCATTTGCAAAGACGTTCTACACATGCAGGCAGCCGCTCCCAACCCCAAAGCATACCCTCTGGCGGACTCGCAGCTCACACTTACCATCGTGGAACTCATCAAGCAGGCCGTCAACTACAAACAGCTGAAGAAAGGCGCCAACGAAGGTGCGCGCGCCTCTCGTCCTCCTTTTCTGGCTTGCGAGGGGAGTCCGTTTGGTGGCAAATGAGCAGATGACTCATGTATGGTTCCATATTATTTATGGTGCTGGGTATATACAGCTCTAGAAAATTTCCATTCGGATCACTATGTCCCACTTGTCAATGACTCCTGTATGAAAGTCTAGTAAATAAAAAATCCTGCGAATAAAAAAAAGAAGGCATATAGGGGTCGTATAAAAAGAAAGGGAGACAAGATAAGGATGGGATACCATGAAACATGGGTAATGATCAGATTTGAGTACGCTGACATCCCCAACCCCATCACACAATCCCTATATTGTTGCCTGGTGTGCTACTCTTATAGGGGCTAAAGGTTACTAAAAGCAA
>CASHTH010002512.1:0-72513 GCA_030341885.1 Geodia barretti | reverse complement strand
CGCTCCTTGTCCTGCCCGGATTCTCGGCTCCGTGGGCGTCGTTTCCCGCTTCTGCCCGCATCGTCTTCGTCATGCTCATCCCTCGTATCGCAGGGTGCTCCCTGCGTATGCCGGCGACGCATGCAGTCTAGCCGCCTGATCCAGATGGGACATAAGAAAAAACTTGACGCGCGTGTCAGGTTACCGAATCGTTGAACCTGACACGCGTGTCAGGTTTTCGGGACGGGCGGGAGCAAGCGGACGCCATGGCCATGCCACTGCGAGCGGCGCTCCAAGACACGCTGCGAGGCTGGCGCGAGGATATCGATCCTCCCTGGCGCGCTGTCGTCCGCACTGTTTCGCTGGCATTCGACGATGTCGACCCCACGCTCGAATCGGAGCCGTGGGAGCCGATCTTCCCGGCTCGGCGCGGAATGGTCTTCCCCGGCGCGCCGGCAGGCGCGCACATGCTCCGCGCCTTCGATGGGATCGCGCCCGGGGATGTGCGCTGCGTGATCCTGGGGCAGGACCCTTATCCCTGCCCCGCCTTCGCCACCGGCCGGGCCTTCGAGGCCGGCAACGTCGCGCGCTGGCGGGAGCTCGACAAGATGTTCTCCCCGAGCGTCCGCGCGTTCATCCAGATGATCCTCGACGCGCGGACCGGCGAGGCGCGGCACGCCCAAGGCGTCGCGCAGTGGCCCGCGACTCTCGCGGCCATCGAACAGGGCGCGGTCGATCTGGAGGCGCCCGAGGCGCTGGCCGATCGCTGGGTTGCCTCCGGCGTGCTGCTCCTCAATTCATCGCTCACGCTCACGCGCTTCCTGCGCGAGGGCGATCCGCACCAGATGCAGGGCCACCTGCCGCTCTGGCGCCCCTTGATGATCCGGGTGCTCACCCATCTCGCGGAGAGGGGCACACCCGTCGTCTTCCTGGGATTCGGCGATGCGGCGGCGGAGACGCTCCGCGCGGCGGGACTGCAAGGGCCTGACGCGGGTGACGAGCGCGTCATCCTTCGCCCCCACCCGGCCCAAGCCCGAGAGGTCCTCGCGCAAGAGAACCCGTTCGCGCTCTGCAACCGGCGGCTGCGGGCCATGGGCGCGACACCGGTGGACTGGTAGCCGATGCCGCGTGATCGCGCCTTCGACTCCATCATCGTCGGTGCGGGCTCCGCCGGATGCGTGCTCGCCAACAGGCTCTCGGCCGACCCTGAACGTTCGGTCCTCCTCATCGAGGCCGGCGGCAAGGACCGCAACCCCCTGTTCCGGCTGCCCATGCTGATGGGTCGGCTGTTCCACTCCGGCATCTACAACTGGCGCTACCACACCGAGCCGGTGCCGAGCCTGGGCGGCCGCGCGCTCTACTGGCCGCGCGGCAAGGTGCTGGGCGGCTCCTCGACCATCAACGGCATGATCTACGTGCGCGGCAACCGCCACGACTATGACCGCTGGGCGCAAATGGGCCTTGGCGGCTGGTCCTACGACGACCTGCTGCCGGCCTTTTGCCGCTCCGAAGGGCATGTAGAGCGCGACGGCGCCTATCACGGGACAGGCGGCGAGCTCACGGTCTGCCGCGCACGCGGTGCGAACCCGCTGTTCGACGTTTTTGTCGAGGCGGGCCGTCAGGCCGGCTGGCCCGTCAACGACGACTTCAACGGTGCGGAGCAGCAGGGTTTTGGGCGCTACGACTTCACCATCAGGCGGGGCAAACGTTGCTCCACCTCCGCCGCCTTTCTGCGCCCCATCCGGCATCGGCGCAATTTGGCGATCGCCACCGGCTGCCTGGTGCGCCGCGTGGTCTTAGACGGCGGCCGTGCGACCGGAGTCGAGGTGGCGGAGGGAAGCGCAACGCGCACGATCCACGCGGAGCGCGAGGTCATCCTCTGCGCCGGGACGGTCAACTCGCCCCAGCTCCTCATGCTCTCGGGCATCGGGCCCGGCGAAGAGTTGAAGCGGCACGGCATCCCGGTGGTTCACGAGCTCCCCGGCGTCGGCCGGAACTTGCAGGATCACGTCGACTGCGTCCTCGCCTACGCCTGCACGAAGCCGGTCACCCTCTACCGCGACCTCCGGGCCGACAGGATGATCCGCTCGGTGGCCGAGGGGATGCTCTTCGGCCGCGGGGTGGCGACGACCTTCCCCTACGAAGCCGGCGCCTTCCTCAAGAGCCGGGCGGACCTGTTGGCGGCGGACATTCAGGTGCACTTCATGCCGGCGCTGGAGAAGACGGCGAACCTGCACCTGCCGGCGCCCTTCAAGAAGGCGCCGGTCGAGGACACCCATGGATTCAGCCTGCGCGTTGGCCCTCTCAACCCTGAGAGCCGGGGGTGGATCGGTCTGCGCTCCGCCGATCCCGCCGTGCCGCCGCTGATCCAGCCCAATTACCTGCAGAGCGATGCCGATTGCCGGACGACGATCGCGGGCATCCGCATGATCCGCGACGTCATCGGGCAGCCGGCCTTCGCCGCCTATCGCGGCCGCGAACTCGCGCCCGGCGGCGATATGCAGAGCGACAAAGAGCTTACCGCTTGGCTCCGCGCCAATGCGATGACGACCTTTCATCCCGTCGGCACCTGCCGCATGGGCTGGGACCCGATGGCGGTGGTGGACGCCCGTCTCGCCGTCCACGGCATCGCGGGGCTCAGGGTCGCCGACGCGTCGGTCATGCCCGTCATCGTCAGCGGCAACACCAACGCGCCCGCCATCATGATCGGCGAGAAGGCGGCCGAGTTCATTCGCGGCGCCGCGCCGGCCGTAGACGCACCATCCGAGGAAAACCGAGAATGATCGTCGAGCATCGGACCTACGCGTTCCGTCCCGGCACGGTGGACGGCTGGCTGAAGCGTTACGAGACGGAAGGCCTGCCGATCCAGAAGCGCCATCTCGGCCACTTCGTCGGCCTCTACGTCTCGGAGATCGGTCGCCTGCACCGGATCGTCCTGATCTGGGCCTACGAGAGCCTTGCCGATCGCGAGCAGCGACGGGCGGCGATGACGGCGGACCCCGCGTGGCAGGCCTTCATCCAGTCGGTGTGGGCGCTCGACGCGATCCAGGAACAAGACGTGATGATGATGAACCCGGCGCCGTGCTCGCCGCCGATCGGCGCATGAGTCGTGTAGCCCGGTGGTTTCGCCTCGTGGGGCTTGCCCACGATGAACAGAAGGGCGCAGTGGGCGCCCTTGGGAGAGGAGGAGAAAGGTCATGTCGAACAAAGCCGACGTTGAAGGATCGGAGTGCGATGCGTGCCCTCGTCAGCCGCCGCCGATTTCTGGCGGTAACTGCAGGAGTCTCGGCAGCTGTCGGCGCGGGCGGTGGGTTTTCGCTCTCCGCACGCGCAGGGACGCGGCCTGGTCGCGCTCGTGCACACCCAGGCGGCGGGTGACAGCGGCCCCATCGATTCCATGATGGGGCGCCTGCAGCAGCTCTCACGAAGCGGAGGGATTCGAGACCCGCGCCATCTACGCCCAGGACCCGGCGACCTACGAGACCGTGCTCAGAATCCTCGGCGATGCCGGGGGCTTCCATCGTGCTGGGCACCTTCCCGGTCATCTCCGAGGCCTTCAAGGCGGTGGCGCCGCTTTATCCCGACACCAAGTGGATCCAGCTCTTCGGCGATGCGGTCGACCCGCCGATCGCGAACCTGGTAACGATCTCCTACGACTACTATCTCGGCTGCTACCTGTCGGGCATCTTCGCCGCCCACGTCTCGCAGTCGAAGCAGATCGGCTATATCGGCGGCATCAGCATTCCGCCGCTCAACGCCGACTTCAACGCGCTCCAGGCCGGCGTTCACGCGGTCAACCCGGAGGCAACCGTAACCGCCGCCTTCGCCGGCTCCTTCCAGGACCCGGCCAAGGGGTACGAGATCGCGAGCCAGATGTTCCTGGACGGGATCGACTATATCCAGACCGATTCCGCCGCGACCGACGGCGGCATCATCCAGGCGGCCAACGAGCGCGAGGGCGCCATGGTGAGCGCCCTCGACCCGGCTCAATACCCGCTGGGTCCCGCCTCGGTGATCGGGGTCGTGAGCCTGCACTTCGGCCAGTCGCTCCACAACGAGGCGAGCGCCGCGCTCGGCGCGGATTGGCAGGGTGGCCGGCATGTGCCGACCGGCCTCGGCAGCGGGGTGATCGATTTCCTCTTGTCGCCGCTCTATCAGGAGCAGGGGCCCAAGGATACCGTCGCACGGTCGGCAAACGCATGGCCACATGTCGAGGCGGCGCGCGCGGGTATCCTCGACGGATCGGTCGCGGTGCCGTTCAACACGGAACTCTAATCCAGGCCATAGGGGGGAAACCCTCTCGGAACACATGATTGCTGCGGACCCGCCGGCCCTCCACTGCCGCGGGATTCGCGTCACATACGGCGAGGTCACGGCACTCGCCGAGCTCTCGATCGCCTTCGAGCGCGGCGCCATTCACGCCGTGGTGGGCCAAAACGGCGCCGGCAAGACGACCTTCGCCCGCGTCGCGGCCGGTCTCGTCCGGCCCGACGCCGGCTCGCTCCATATCGATGGGCGCCCGCTGCGCCTTGGCCGTGTCGCCGGCGCACGGGCGGCCGGGGTCGAGCTGGTTCACCAAAGCTTCGCGCTGCCCCCCTCCTTCACCGTGGCGGAGGCGCTGGAGTTCGGCGCCAGCGGCGGTATCGGCCTCTACGGACGGCGCCAGCTCCTGAGGCGCTGCCGCGACCGTCTCGCCGCCCTCGACCTCGACGTCGATCCGCGCCGGCGCATCCGCGACCTGCCGGTCGAGGCGCAGCAGGGCGTGGAGATCGCCCGTGCGCTGGTCACCGACGCGCGCGTGCTGATCCTGGACGAGCCGACGGCGGTGCTCCCGCCTTCCGGCATCGAGGCGCTGTTCGAGCGCATTCGCGGGCTCAGGCGGCACGGGGTCACGGTGATCCTGATCCTGCACAAGATCCGCGAGGTGCTGGCGGTCGCTGACACGATCTCGGTCCTGCGCGGCGGCAGGCTGGTCGCCGGCCCCCTCCCCCGGGCCGGGGCGGACGAGACGAGTATCGCCGAGATGATTATCGGCGGGGCCACGGCTGCCTCAGCCGACGCCGACGATACAGCCGCCCTCGTCGGGGCGACGCAGTTCGGAGGCGCGGCGGCGCGCGACACACACCGCGACACACACGAGGAGCCGCCACCCGCCTCGCGCGGGGCGGTCCTCACGCTCGCATCGCTCAGCACGGCCAAGGAGCCGGAGGACCCGGCTCTGGACCGCGTCTCCCTCAGTGTCGCGCCGGGAGAGATCGTGGGGTCGCCGGGGTTCAGGGCAACGGCCAGCGGACTCTGGTGAAGGCGGTCGCCGGCCTCGCCGATGTCACGGGCGGCGACATCCACCTGAGCGGCACAGACGCGCGACGCGCGAGCCCCGCCCAACGCCGCGCGCTGGGCTTGCGGGTCATCCCGTTCGAGCGCAACAGCGAGGGCCTGAGCCTCACCAGCGCGCTTTGGGAGAACTGGTCGGTCCGCGAGCTTCTTCAAAGGCCGCTGTTCAGTTTCGTCGACCCGGCCGCCTTGCAACGGCGATGCGATGAGTCCCTCAAGGCCTGGGGGGTGCGCTACGCGTCGGCGAGCCAGAACGCCGGCGCGCTCTCCGGCGGCAACGCCCAAAAAATCATCCTCGCGCGCGAGATCGACAAGGATGCGCGCCTTATCATCGCAGCCCAGCCGGCGCGCGGGCTCGATATCGGCGCCACGGCCTTCGTCTGGTCGGCGCTCCGGGAGGCGGCCGGGCAGGGCTGCGGCGTGTTGCTGATCTCGTCCGATCTCGACGAGCTGTTCGATATCAGCGACCGCTTGGTGGTCATGCTCTCCGGCCGCATCGCGGGCGCGTTCGCGCCGCCCTACGACCTCAACGCAGTGGGCCGCGCCATGACCGGGGCGTCCGCGTGAGCGGCATGAACATCCGCGCGGGCGCGGTGATCCGCACACTCGCCTTCATCGTGCTCGCGCTCGCACTCTGCGGCGTCATCTTCGAGCTTGCGGGCTACTCGGCCCTGCTAATGTTCGAGGCCATCGTCGAAGGCGCCTTCCTGCGCGCGGGCGGCTGGGCGCAGAGCCTGCGTTGGGCCTTGCCGCTCTTCATCACCGCAACGGTGTCGCGATCTCCTTCCGCTGCGGTTTCTTCAACATCGGCGCGCAGGGCCAGTTCTATATCGGCGCCATCTCGGCCGCCTTCGTCACGGATCTGCTCGGCGGTGCGTCGGCAGCCGTGGTGCTACCGGCGTCCTTCCTCGCCGGCATGGCCGGCGGCGCGCTCTGGGCGCTCTGGCCGGGCTATCTCAGGCTCCGCTCGGGCACCGACGAGGTCATCACGACGCTCATGGGCAACTTCATCGCAGCCCTTGTGCTGGTCTACGTCACCTCTGGTCCGCTCAAGGACCCGTCCGGCACCGGCCAGCAGGCAGCGAGCCCAATGCTGCCGGCGCTCTACCGCATCAGCGATTCCCAGGGCATCTCGCCCGCCATCATCGGTATCGCCGCCGTCGTCGCGCTCACCATGTGGGTGCTGGTCAACCGCACGCCCTTCGGCATGCTCGCGAGCCTCGCCGGGCGCAATCCGACCATGGTGCGCTTTCAGGGGGCGCGGCTCTGGACGCTGGGTCTTTCGAGCTTCCTGATCTCAGGGGCGCTCGCCGGGCTCGCCGGCACCGTCGAGTTGCTGGGCCCCACCGGGCGCATCGCCAGCGGATTTCTGCCGGGCCATGGCTTCACCGCTGTGCTGATCGCGCTGGTCGCGAACCTCTCCGTGCTCGCGACGGCGGTCGTCAGCATTTTCTTTGGCGGCCTTGCGTACGCCGCGCTCTATCTGCCGATCCTGGCCGGCCTTCCGGCCGCCGCCATCGATATCTTCAACGCCTCCGTCGCGCTCTTCATCACCGCGAAGTCGGGATTGCTGGACCGCCTCCTGCGGGCAGCCAGAGCTGCCCACATGACCGAGTTTCACGAGTTCATGGTGGCGATCCTGCGCTCGGGCACCCCGCTGGTCTACGTCACCATGGCAGGCGTCATCGCGCAGCGTGCGGGCGTCTGGCACCTGGGCCTCGAGGGCGTGATGATCATCGGCGCCTGCGCCACGATCCTCGGCATCGTGCTCACCGGCTCGTTCCCGGCCGCCATTGCGATCGCCTGCGTGCTCTGCGTCGCCGCCTCGGTCCTGCTCTGGTTCGTGATCGAGAAGCTGGGCGCCAATCCGATCATCGCAGGACTCGGCCTGACCGGATTGGGGATCGGCGGCACGGCCTTGGCCGTTCAGGCTCTCTTCGGCAGCCTCGCGGCGGTGACCGCGCCCTTCGGCGTGCCCCGGCTCGGCGATGCCTTTGGCACCTACGGCGGGCTCTCCATCTTCGTGCTGATGATGCCCTTCGTCGTCTGGGGCATGTGGGTGCTGCTGCGGCGCACGCGCTTCGGCCTGCGGCTCGCCGCCGCCGGCGAACATCCGTTAGCAGCGCGCAGCGTCGGCACCAATCCGGCCCGCGCGCGCCTCATCGCGCTCGCGGCAGGCGGTGTCCTCTGCGCCATCGGCGGCGCCGAGCTCGCGGCCGGCGGCCTCCACATCTTCGCGCAGAACATGACGGCGGGACGGGGCTTCATGAGCTTCGCCGCCGTCATCTTCGGCGCGTCCCACCCCATCGGTGCTGCCTTCGCCGCGATGTTCTTCAGCCTGGTGGGCGTCGCGGGGATCAGGCTGCAGCTTCTCTTCGGCGCGAGCATTCCCCACGACGTGCTGCTTTCGCTGCCCTATCTCGCGACGATCCTCGGCGTCTGGACCAGCGGGCGGATGCGGGGCGGCGCGAAGGCCGCAACCGAAGCCTCCGAGCTTCGCGACTACTAGGCCGCCTCGGTCACAGCCTCCCGGCTAATGCGACATCACGACCGGCACGGTCATCTGGCGCAGGATGTCGCGGGTCACGCCGCCCAGCAGAACCTCCCGCATGCGGTGATGGCCGTAGCCACCCATGACGAGGAGACCGGCCCCGAGATCGCTGATCTCGGAGAGGAGGGCGTCGCTGGCGCCGAGGTCCGACGAGCTGATCGTGTGCCGGGCCTCTGCGCTGACCCCGTGCCGTGCCAGGTATGCGCTGACGTCGGCGCCCGGTATGTGCTTGCCGTCGCCGGTGTCGATGCCGAGGACGATAACCCTGCTCGCCTGCTGCATGATGGGCAGCGCGTCGGAGAGCGCACGCTTCGCCTCGCGGGTGCTGTTCCAGGCGAGCATGACCGTCTCCGCGTTGGCGCTGAACGAGCCGGCGTAGGGCCAGACCAGCACGGGGCCGCCCGCGCCGAGTACCACGCTGTCTGCCAACCCGGAGAGGCTGTTGGCATCGTCGGGGTCGTTTTGGCCGACGACGGCGATGTCGGCGTAGTGCGCGCTCGTCGTGACCGCATCGACGGGGTCGCCCGTCGTGAGCCGCCATTCGGACGGCGCCGTCGACTTCGCCATCCGCTCTGCGAACTGCCGCTCCGCTTCTTCGGCGAGCGCACGCTGTTCGGTATCCAGCCGCTTGTAGACCTCCGTGGAGAGCTCGAAGCTGGCGAAACCGGGGACGATGAGACGAGACAGCACGTAGACTGCCGGTCACCTTGCCTTCGTGGCGTTCGGCCAGCTCGACTGCGGCATCGAGCCGCACCGCCGACCGCTCGTCGGGACCCACGTGCACGACGATTTCCTTGTACGCCATGGTCAAGCCTCCTTCTCCGCGACGACCGTTGCCTGGCACCTGGGCCCGAGGACCGTGCCAGTTCGGGATTGTGCAG
The DNA here is from genome assembly GCA_030341885.1 of Geodia barretti. Taxonomy (NCBI): domain Eukaryota; kingdom Metazoa; phylum Porifera; class Demospongiae; order Tetractinellida; family Geodiidae; genus Geodia; species Geodia barretti. Next base: position 63,768 of record CASHTH010002512.1, on the reverse strand, counting down.
TTTAAGCGAGCAATCTCAGCCTCCGGTATGACGTGGATCATGCCGGCGGGAAAGTGCCGCGCAGACCATGACCCCGGCGAGAATTCCGGGCTAGGATGCGCCCGCACGATTCGGAGGGCGTGGGCATGAGAATTGGTGTCGATGTCGGCGGAACCAACACCGATGCGGTCCTGATGGACGGCGCAACAGTCGCCGCTTCCATCAAGGCGCCGACCACCGCCGATGTGGGCGCGGGTGTGGTGGCTGCCATCGAGGGCGTGATAGCCCAATCGGCGATCGCACCCGAGGCCATCACCGGGGTGATGATCGGCACCACCCAGTTCACCAACGCGATCGTCGAGCGCCGGCGCCTGGTGCCGGTGGCCATCGTTCGTCTCGCGCTGCCGGCGACAGAGAGCCTGAACCCCCTGATCGACTGGCCGCGCGACCTGGTGGATGTCATCGGGCGCCATGTCTACATGGCGAAGGGCGGCTACGAGGTGGACGGGCGCGAGATCTCGCCCCTCGACGAAGCCGAGATCACCGGCATCGCCCGCGACATCGCCGACAAAGGTCTGGAATCGATCGCAATTTCCTCGGTCTTCGCCCCCCTTAACAGTGCGCAGGAGGACCGGGCCGCCGAGATCATTCGCGCCGAGCACCCAGAAGCCCAGATCACGCTCTCCAACGAGATCGGCCGGGTGGGGCTGATCGAGCGCGAGAACGCGGCGGTGATGAACGCAGCCCTGGTCTCGCTCTCCGCAAAGGTGGTGGGCTCGTTTGGGCGAGGCGCTGAAGGCGCTCTCCATCGAGGCGCCCTTCTTCATCAGCCAGAACGACGGCACCCTCATGAGCGCGGCTTACGTCGAGCGCTATCCGGTGCTGACCTTCGCCTCCGGCCCCACCAACAGCATGCGGGGCGCGGCCTTCCTCTCCGACCAGGAGAACGCCGTGGTGGTCGATATCGGCGGCACCACCACCGATGTCGGCGTGCTGGCCCGGGGCTTCCCGCGGGAATCGGCAGTTGCCGTCGATGTCGGCGGGGTGCGAACCAATTTTCGCATGCCTGACGTGCTTGCGATCGGGCTGGGCGGCGGCAGCCTGGTGCGGGGCGACGATCCGGTCACAATCGGCCCCGATTCCGTCGGCTTCGAGCTAACCGAGAAGGCGCTGGTCTTCGGCGGCCGCACGCTCACCGCCACCGACATCGCCGTCGCGGCGGGCCTCGCCGATATCGGCGACCGTGAGGCCGTCGCCGGGCTGGACGGCGCGGCCGTGGGGCGTGCGCTCGAGAAAATCCACGTTATGGTGGAGGACGCGATCGACCGTATGAAGACGAGCGCAGAGCCGGTGCCTGCGATCCTGGTGGGCGGCGGCAGCATCCTGATCGAGCGCGAACTCGCCGGCGTTTCGACCCTCAGCATTCCCGAGCATTCGGCGGTCGCCAACGCCATCGGCGCCGCCATCGCCCAGGTTGGCGGCGAGGTCGACCGCGTCTTCTCCTATGAGCAGGAGGGGCGGGAGAACGCCATCGCCCAGGCCAAGGACGAGGCGCAGGCCAAGGCGGTCGATGCCGGCGCCGCGCCCGCCAGCATCGAGATCATCGAGGTCGAGGAGATCCCCCTCGCCTACCTGCCGGGCGCCGCCTGCCGGGTGCGGGTCAAGGCGGTGGGCGATCTCGCCTAAGGCTGAGCAGCGAGCAAGCAGGAGCGAAAGCAAGGAAATGCCAACGATGAAGATGCACCTCGACCTGCTGCCGGACTTCCTGCGCGGCACCGCCTTTCTCGGCACCGGCGGCGGCGGCGATCCCTACGTCGGCGGGCTGATCCTCAGGCAGAAGCTGGAGGAAGGCGCCGACATCACGATCATGGACCCGATGGACCTCGACGACGACGACTTCGTCGTCTCGGTCGCCAACATGGGCGCGCCGACCGTGATGGTCGAGAAGATCCCGAGCGCGCTTCTCCATGGTGAAATGCCTGCGCTCGATCGAGCGCGAGAAGGGCCGCAAGGCGGACGCCCTGATCGCCGCCGAGGCCGGCGGCATCAACGGCACGCTCCCCATGGTGGTCGGCGCCATGACCGGCCTGCCGGTGGTGGACGGCGACGGCATGGGTCGCGCCTTCCCCGAGCTGCAGATGTGCACCTTCGGCGTCTACGGCGTGCCGGCGTCCCCCATCGTGCTCCGCGACGAGCACGACAACGAGGTCGTCGTGCGCGCCCGCAGCAATCTCGAAGCCGAATGGTTCGCGCGGGTGGTGTGCACCCGCATGGGCACCAAGGCGGAAATCGCGCTCTATGCCATGTCGGGCAAGGAGGCGAAGGAAAGCGGCGTGCTCTACACCACGACGCTCGCCATGGAGATCGGCCGCTCGATCCGCGAGGCGCGCGAGACCCAGAGCGACCCCTTCGCCGGGCTTGCGCGCTACTTCGAGACCTCGCGCGACAAGCGCTTCTGCAAGGTGCTCTTCGAAGGCAAGGTGGTGGACCTGTTGCGCGAGACCACGCGGGGCTGGGCCATCGGGCGGGTGATCTTCGAAGGCATCGGCGGGAGCACCGGGCAACAACTGGAGGTGCGCTTCCAGAACGAGTTCCTGGTCGCCCAGCAGGGCGAGCGCATGCTCGGCATGGTGCCGGACCTGATCTGCATCCTCGATCAGGAAAACGCCGAGCCGATCACCACCGAGGGGCTCAAGTACGGCCAGCGGGTGCGCGTGGTGGGCGTCAGCGTGCCGCCGGTGATGCGCACGCCCGAGGCGCTCGACGTGTTCGGCCCAAAATATTTCGGGATCGCGGACGTCTATACGCCGATCGAAGAGCTCGTCTGAACGCGGCGCGGCCGAATTTCCACCCCACTTTGCTCCTCATCCCCCCACCTCGCCCCGGACGATGGTGCGGTGCACGATGCGCGCCGGCTGCGCCAGGATGGCGCCATGCGTCGCTCATTTTCCCGCACACGTATCCGCGCGACGCAGCGCGAGCGCACTCAGGATACGGCAGATGGAATGAGCGGGCGTTCGTCGGTCGAGCGGCTGCCATCCGGGCGCCGCGACGACGATAGAAGAATTCGGGACGGCCGCCGCGTGCCACCAGAATCCCACCTATCCCACTTAATCCCACTTAATCCCGGCGAATCCCGCATGGATTTATGTTCGCGCGCGTCCCGCGGGATGCGCGCGGGAGCCGCAGGGTTCAGTCGACGAGCAATTCACTGCTCGCCACGGTCCAGCCGATCACGGCCTCGGCTCCGTCGGCGAGATCGGGCTGATCGGGCCGGTTGGGAACCTCGGCAACGATTTCCTGGCCTTCGAACTGCAATCGGTAGCGGATGATCGCGCCCTGATAGCTGCGATCGACCACGGTCGCGGTGACTTTCGGACCGTCAACAGCCTGGGTGGCGGCGCCGATCAGCACACGCTCCGGCCGCACCACGAAGCCCACCGTCTGGCCGGTCTCGATCCCGTCGCGCCGCGGTGCTGCGAACTCGACCCGGCCTACGGCGACGCGACATTCATCCCCACTCACCGCCGCGACCCGCGCTTCGAGGATGTTGGATTCGCCGATGAAGTCGGTCACGAAACGGTCGGCCGGATGCTCGTAAATCGTATCGGGCGCGCCAATCTGCACCACCCGAGCCCGGTTCATCACCGCGATCCGGTCCGACATGGTGAGTGCCTCGCCCTGGTCGTGGGTGACGTACACGGTGGTGATGCCGAGGGAGTGCTGCAGCCCCTTGATCCAGTACTTCATTTCCTCCCTAAGCTTCTTGTCGAGCGCACTCAAGGGCTCGTCGAGAAGCAGAATCTTCGGTTCGGTGATCAGCACGCGGGCGAGCGCCACGCGCTGCTGCTCGCCGCCGGAAAGCTCGCGCTGATAGCGCCGCTCGTAGCCGTCGAGATTGACCTGTTCGAGGGCCTTGCCGACGCGGCTGCGGATCTCCCGCTTTGGCACCTTCCGCATCTTCAGGCCGAAGGCGATGTTGTCGAACGCCGTCATGTGCGGAAAGATCGCGTAGTTCTGGAAGACGATACCGATCCCTCGCTTCTCCGGCGGCAGAAGGGTCATGTCCTCGCCGCCGATGAAGATGCGGCCCTCGTTCGGGCGGACGAAGCCCGCGATCATGCGCAGCGTCGTGGTCTTGCCGCAGCCCGACGGGCCGAGGAGGGAGAAGAACTCTCCCTCCTCGACCCGAAGCGAGACATCCGAGACCGCGAGGGTCTCGCCGTAGCGCTTCGTCAGGCCCGAAAGCTCGACGTCCGACACGTGCCGTGCCGTTCAGCCGCCCGGGAAAAAGCGCTAGCCGCCGAAGATCTCGTTGGTGGTCTCGACGATGTCGTCCTCGTTGTCGAGATACCAGTTCCAATCGGGGATCCAGAGCCCTTCCATCCCGCCAGCCTGGTTGACCACACCCTTGCTCGCGAGGTTGTCCGACACCGGCGCCTTGCCGTTGGTCGGGCGCAGGTAGAAGGTGCCGCCGCACTGCTCCTGATAGGCCGGGTCGAGTGTCTCGTTCATCAGCGCGAGAGCGAGCTTCTTCTGTATCGGGTCGGAATAGCGGCTGATGGTCTTGGTCTGGGTCAGAATCGGCTTGCGCACCTCCCAGATCAACGGGGCCACGGAAATGCCCTTGTCCATCTGCAGGTAGACCTCGCCTTCCCACTGCACGCCGAGGTGCACCTCGCCACGCTCCACCAGGGTCTGCATGTTGCCGGTGAAGTCGCTGATCTTCATCGGCATGGCACGCCGCATGGCGTCGAAGCCGGCGTCCATGTCCTCCGGCCCCTCGCCCCAGGCGGCGTTGGCGGTGATGAAGAACACCATCTGCAGAGTGTTGGAGGTGATGTAGGTGGCGCGGTTGCCGGCGAAGCGGTCCTCCCAGAAGGACTTGAAGTCGGCGGGCGCCGGATCGACCAGGTCGGTGCGGTAGACGTAGGCGTATTGGCCGAAGGCCCAGGTCACGCCGATGCCGTTGGCGAAGGCGAAGTCCCAGCAGTCGGCCGCGTTCGGCACGTTCGCCTTGATGTCCTCGATCGGCAGGAAGTAATCGCCGGCCCGCGCGGTCTTCATCATCTCGGGCAGGTTCCAGTTGCACATGTGGAAGGCCGGGTCCTTCGGCCCGCTGGCGACGTACTTCGGGAACCAGGGCCACGAGGAATCGTAGGCGATCGTGCAGTTGTAGGTCTTCTCGAAGTTCTCGATCACGGCACCGCGGACGAACTCCTCCCAGAAGCCGCCCCACTCGCCGAGGATGAAGGTGGCGCCGCCGGCGTCGAAGGGCTCGCCGTCCCAGTGCACGTCCTGCGACCAGGCGTGGTTGATGTTGAAGAGGCCGAATTGCGTCGAGGCAGCCGCTGCGCCGCCCGCCGCCAGTCCCTTGAGGACAGTACGCCGCGACGGTTTGGAAATGCGCTTGCCGGTCATCGTTCATTCTCCCTTTGTGGATTGCATCGTCGGTTACGAGAACTTGATTCCCGGCGAAGCGCCGGATGTTGATGAGCCGCGAGGCGAGCAGCATCGAGACCACCACCAGCGCGATCGCGAAGATGCCCGCCGCCGCCGCCGTCGGCTCGAAGGTGTACCTGAGCGAAATATAGAGCGCGATCGGCAGCGGCGTATAGTTCGGCGTGCTCAGGAAGAGCGAGACGTCGAACTGGCCGAACGACACGATGAAGGCGAAGATCGCGCCGGCGGCGACTCCCGGCCCGATGATCGGAAGCGTCACCCTGCGAAACGCCGTCAGCGGGCTGGCGCCGAGACTGCGGGCGGCCTCCTCCAACGCGATGTCGAAGTTGAAGAGCGCCGCCGAAACGGTGCCGATCACATAGGGCGCCGTCACCAGCACGTGACCGATGATGAGCCCCGGCAGCGTGCGCGAGAGCCCGATGCCGCTGGATACGTAGAAGACGTAGAGCGCGAGGCCCAGCACGATCCCCGGCAGGATCAGAGGCGAGAGGAAGTAGGCCCTGAGCAGGTTGCGGCCGGGGAACGTCATGCGCGTCAGGAAGATCGCCGCCATGGTGCCGAGCGTGGTGGAGATCACCATGACCACCACCGCGAGCCACAGGCTGAACACATAGGCGTCGAGGAACTCGCTCGCCTCGAAGAAGGCGAATACCCAGCGCAGCGAGAGCCCCTCCGGCGGCCAGGTCAGGTGCTCGCCGGAGTTGAGCCCGGCCAGCACCACGATGACCACCGGCAGCAGCAGCACGACGAAGGCGAGCCAGGCGCCGATCTGGAGCGGCCACGCGACCGCCGGCTCCTCGCGCGGGCCGTTCCGCCGGCCGAAGGGCAGCCAGCCACCGCCGCGCGGCGCGGGCCCCGTATCCGTCACCATCTCTGCCATCTCAGGCCCGCCCGCCTGCGGTGCGCGCCGCGAAGCGCTGGTAGATGTAGACCGCGATCATGCTGGTGACGAAGAGCACCACCGCGATGGTCGCGCCGTACTGCCACTTACCCATCTCGGCGATCTGCTGGTAGATGTGGAGCGGCATCACGATCACTTTCCAACCGCCCATCAGCGCCGGCACCACGTAGGACGAGATCGAGATCGCAAAGACAAGCAGCGTGCCGGCGAGGATGCCCGGCATGCTGAGCGGGAAGGTGATGCGCCAGAACGTGGTCCAGCGGTTGGCGCCGAGGCTGCGCGCGGCCTCCTCCAGCGAGGGGTGGATGCTCCTGATGATGCCGATCAGCGAGAGCACCATGAAGGGCAGGGTGAACTGCACGAGCCCGACCACCGCGCCGAAGAAATTGTACATGAGCGGCAGCGGTTCGCGGATGGCGCCGACGTCACGCAGGATGCCGTTGATGATCCCGTTGTCGCCCATCAGCACCATCAGGCCGAACAGGCGGATCACCATGTCGAGCTGCATCGCGCTCAGCACGAGGATCATGTAGAAGGTGTTGCGCCCGGGATGCCTGGTCTTGGCGACGAAGTAGGCCAGCGGGTAGCCGAGCGCGAGCGCGCAGACCGAGACAATCGCCGCAAGCCCGATCGAACGGATCGCCGCCTCGTAGTAGAGCGAGCGGTTGAAGAACCTTATGTAGTTCTTCAGCGTGAAGTCCCACTGGATGTCCACCACGCCCGCGACCGACTTGTCGAAGGAGATCAGGAACAGCGAGACGGTGGGGATGACGAAGAAGATCAGGAAGAAGGTGAAGGCCGGCAGCACCAGCCAGTAGAACTTGGCGTCGGCGAAAATGCGCCGAAGATCGAACGACGGGGGCGCCGGGCCTCTCTCAGCGGCGGCTAGTGCCATCCATACCGTCCGTTCCGTGGGTCATTGGAGGGGCGATGTTGCCCCATCGGCCCGCGCACGCCAAGTTGCCGCTCGTCAGGTGGTAACGACGATCTTCCCCATCTGCACGTTTGACTCCATGTAGCGGTGCGCGTCCACGATTTCCTCGAGGGGGAAGGTCCGGTCGACGATCACCTTCAGCGCACCGCTGGCCACCTGGTGCTGCACGAAGGCGAAGCAGGCGGCGCGCTTCTCAGGCAGGCGCATCGTGTCGTACAGGCTGTGGAACTTGAAGCGCAGCCGCTTGGCGAGCATCGGCAGGACGGGGATGTCGATCGGCTCGGTGCGGAGGTTGCCGTAGTTGACGATGAGGGAATAGGGCTGCGCTGCCGCGACGAGATCGCCGATGAAGGCGCCGCCCACCGGATCGTAGGCGATGGTGAATCCTTGGCCGCCGGTGATCTCCTTCACACGGGACTCCAGGTCCTCCTCCTCGGTGGCGACTACGTGATCGGCCCCGGCGCCCCGCAGGAAATCTGCCTTGTCCGACCTGCGTGTCGCAGCGATGACCGTGGCGCCGGCGTTCTTCGCGATCTGCAACCCGCCGAGAGCAGCGCTGCTGCTCGCCGCCGTGACCAGCACGATGTCGTCGGCCGATACCTCTCCGTAGTCCACGAGCCCGCCCCAGGCGGTCGCATACTGGCACCAGATTGCGCCGGCCTCGACTGCCGAGATCCCGTCGGGACTACGGGCGACGCAGAACGCGGGCACAACCGCGCTCTCGCCATAGACGCCGTACTTGATGACCGAATCGGCGGTCCAGTTGCCCCACTTGTCCCACGAGATGAAGGGCACGGCGGCGGCGCGGTCGCCGACCGCGAAGTCCGTGACGCCCGGCCCCAGCGCATCGATCACGCCGCTCGCCTCGATCCCGATACGGGAGGGAAAGGTGGGTGTGGCCACATAGGCGCCGTCCCGAAACATGATCTCCGCCCGGTTGAGGCCGATCGCCTCGATCTTGAGGCGGACCTCGCCCTCCCCCGGTTCCTCGAGCGGCTCTTCGCGGACCTCGAGGACCTCTGGGCCACCATGTTTGGCGAAGCGTACGATGCGTGGCATGGGCCTGACCTTTCCCTGTTCGTAGAGTCGCGCCGATCGAGCGTATGCGGTTTCGATCTGAGGTCATTACCCGGAATTCCCGCCGGGGTCATGGTCTGCGCGGCAAGAGTCCGGCCTTCAGGGCGGCTAGACGCCCCCGCCCAGCTCCAGCCGCAGCTCGCGCAGGAAGTCGCCAGCCACGTGGGCCGGCACGGTCGAAGCCCGCACCAGGGCATCGAAGTGGCGCGTGAGCACGCGGATATGCTCGATCGTGTTGAAGGCGAAGAACATCTGGCCGACATAGACCGCCGCGCGCTGCGGCCCGAACACCGTATAGGGAACGGAGAAGTGGGTGCGGCCGTCGAAGAAGAACATGCGGAGCGTGGGGTAGAGCTCGTCCATCAACGCGATCATGTGATCGAGCTGCTCCCGCCGCGCCGCCAGCGGGAGATCGCGCCAGACGCCCTCGCCGCGCGTGAAGGATTCCAGGGACTGGCGCGACTGGCTGATCTCGATGTCCGTCTCCGGCAACCGGACATAGGCGAGGCGGCCGTGGGAGACGGCGATGGCCCGGTCGGCGGATCTCGCGGCGAATTCGCGATACTCGTAGTCCAGCACTTCCTCGGTCTTCATCAGATCGGGCAACCTCGCCGGCACGTGGCGAATCTTGTAGCCGGCCGCCTCGGCGTACCAGGCGGCGAGGCTCTCATCGACCGGGGCGTCGGCGCTCAGCTTCACCTCCACCGATTCGTTCAGGATGTCGGCACCGAGCTTCGCCTGCTGGCTGAGTCCGAGCAGCCAGTCGAGACTGACATTGAGCGCGGACGCGATCGCCGCAGCGGTATCGGCGCGGGGCAGGCGGTCGACCTCCGATGAAAGAAGCTGCGAGAGCGTGGAACGGTCGATGCCGATGCGGGCGGCGAGTGTCGAGCGGTTGACCCGGCCTCTCTCCATGGCCTCGCGCAGCCGCTCGCGGAAGCGTTGCGCCGTATCGCGCCGGTCCATGCGCCTTTTCTCCTGATTGAACGTAAGGTCATCGTTTGGTGTTTTATATCATAGATTACGCAATATCGTCGCATAGTGTGATGAAGCGAGCGAATTCCCACGTTGTTTCACCGGCGGGCAGGTCGCAGTGTGGACCGTCGTCGCCGCCACAACCGGGTCGCCGTGGAACAAGTTCTCGACAATTCCCTCGCACGAGCGGAACTCCCTGCCCTCTGGCGACGTGTCGAGGGGCCGACGTGGCTTGTGGCGGCGGCGATCTACGGCGGGTGGCTGGCGCTCACCTGGTACCATCATGCGCTGCCGTGGTGGCTGGTCCTGCCCCTCGGCGGCTGGTTGATCGGCTGGCACGGCAGCCTGCAGCACGAGGTGATCCACGGACATCCGACGCGCCGGCCCGAGCTCAACACAGCACTGGCCATGGCGCCGATCGCGTTGTGGCTGCCGTACTCCCTTTACCGCAGCCGGCACCTCCGGCACCACGCCACCCCGCACCTGACCGACCCGCTGGCCGACACCGAAAGCTTCTACGTTGACCCTGCGCGGTGGCGTCGGCTGGGCCCGGGCCGGCGGTTCCTGTTACGGGTCCACAACACGCTGGCCGGCCGGCTGCTGCTGGGGCCGGCGTTGGCAATTCTCGCCTTCTGGCGCGAGGAAGGCGCCCGGCTCGTCCGCGGTGAGCCGGGATGCGCGCAAATCTGGGCGACACATGTTGTGCTGACGGCGCTGGTGCTGGTCTGGGTGTTGGTCGTCTGCGGCATCCCGCTCTGGGCTTATGTAATGCTCTACGTCTATCCGGGCACCGCGCTCATCCTGCTGCGCTCCTATCACGAACATCGCCCGGCGGCGGACCAGGCAGAGCGCACTGTCATCGTCGAGGCCGGCCCCCTGATGAAGCTGCTCTTCCTCAGCAACAATTTTCATGCGCTCCACCACGAGCGACCCGGCATCCCGTGGTACGACCTGCCCCGCGTCTACCGCGCGGAACGGGAGCGGGTGCTCGCCGACAATGGAGGTTTCGTGTTCGCCGGCTACGGCGATATCGTGCGGCGGTTCCTGTGGCGGGTGAAGGACTCGCCACTGCACCCCGGCCAGGCCGGCGGTTAGCAACAGGAAGGGCTGCACCATGACTGACGCAACGGTGGCTGGCGGACCGGGTCTTCTCGAGCGGCTGGCGGCAGGACCGGTCATTTGTGCCGAGGGCTATCTGTTCGAGATCGAGCGCCGCGGCTATCTCTCCGCCGGCGCCTATGTGCCGGAAGCGGTTTTGGACCACCCCGAGGTCGTGGCCCAATTGCACCGCGACTTCCTGCATGCGGGCTCGGACGTCATGCTCGCCTTCACCTACTACGCCCATCGCGAAAAGCTCAGGGTGATCGGCAAGGAGGACACGCTCGAGGAGATCAACCGCACCGCGCTCCGCCTCGCCGCGAGGCGGCGCAGGAAGGCGACGCATTGGTCGCCGGCAACGTGTGCAACTCCAACATCTTCGTGGACGGCGATGCCGAATCCGCCCGCACGGTACGCGCCATGTTCGATGAGCAGGTGGCCTGGGCCGTCGACGAGGGCGTGGACTTCATCGTCGCCGAGACCATCTCCTTCTTGGGCGAGGCCCTGCTCGCGCTCGACGCGATCAAGGCGGCCGGCCAGCCCGCAGTGATCAATCTCGCCGTCCACCGCGACCCGAACACTCGGGACGGATCGAGCCTGGCCGAGGCGGCAAAACGCCTGGAAGACGCGGGCGCCGACGTGGTCGGGCTCAATTGCGCGCGCGGCCCGGCCTCCATGCTGCCGCTCCTGGGCCCCATCCGCGAGGCGGTGAGCTGCCACGTCGCGGCGCTCCCGGTGGCCTACCGCACGAGTGCCGACGAGCCGACCTTCCAGTCGCTCAGCGATCCCGGTTGCGGCTGCCTGCCGGATGGGCGCCCCTTCCCGACCGCGCTCGATCCCTTCACCGTCAACCGCTACGAGATCGAGGAGTTCACCAGGGAGGCTCAGGCGCTCGGCGTGAACTATCTCGGGGTCTGCTGCGGCGCCGGTCCCCACCACATCCGCGCCGTGGCGGAAGCGCTCGGCCGCCGGCCGACGGCGAGCAAGTACTCGCCCGACATGACCACGCACGCCTTTTACGGCACGTCCGAGAAGGTGCCGTCCAAATACAAGGCGTTCTCGAAGCACCTATAGCGCTGATCGGGGCTCAGGGGAGACGCTCAGCCGCACCGCCAGCGCGAACAAGGAGAATGCTTGCATGACTGACCCTGTTGCGGCTGCGGCGCCGGGCCTTCTTGAACGGCTCGAAGCGGGACCGGTCATTTGCGCCGAGGGCTATTTGTTCGAGCTCGAGCGCGCGGGCTATGTCACCGCCGGCCCCTACGTGCCCGAGGCGGTGCTCGAACACCCCGATGCGGTGATACGGCTGCACCGGGACTTCCTGCGCGCTGGCTCCGACGTGATGCTCGCCTTCACCTACTACGCCCATCGGGAGAAGCTCAGGCTGATCGGCAAGGAAGATGGGCTCGAAAGGATGAACCGCACCGCGATCCGCCTCGCGCGGGTGGTGGCGCAAGAGGGCGGCGCGCTGGTCGCCGGCAATGTGTGCAACTCCAACATCTTCGTGGACGGCGATCCTGAGTCCGCGCGGACGGTGCGTGCCATGTTCGACGAGCAGGTGGGTTGGGCCGTGGACGAGGGCGTGGACTTCATCGTCGCCGAGACCATCGGCTATGTGAGCGAGGCCCTGCTCGCGCTCGCAGCGATCAAGGCGGCGGCCTGCCCGCGGTGATCAACCTCGCCATCTTCCGCGACCCGCACACGCGCGAGGGACTGACCCCGGCCGAGGCCTGCAAGCGCCTGGAGGACGCGGCGCCGACGTGGTCGGGCTCAACTGCGCGCGCGGCCCGGCGACCATGCTGGCGCTGTTGGGGGCCATCCGTAAGGCGGTGAGCTGCCACGTCTCGGCGCTGCCGGTGGCCTACCGCACCCGCGCCGACGAGCCGACCTTCATGTCGCTCAGCGACCCGGATTGCGCCTGCCTGCCGGAGGGACGCGCCTTCCCCACCGCGCTCGACAACCTCGCCTGCAACCGCTACGAGATCGCGGAATTCACCAAGGACGCGCGGGCGCTCGGCGTCAACTATCTCGGGGTCTGTTGCGGCGCGGCACCCCACCACATCCGCAGCATGGCGGAGGCGCTCGGCCGCCACCCGCCGGCGAGCAAGTACTCGCCCGACATGTCACGGCACGCTTACCTGGGCACGGTCCCCGAGATTCCGGCCGCGAATAGAGAGTTCGCGAAGAACCTCTAGCGCTCGCTAGCCGCCGATCCCGCCGTAGGCGACGCCCGCAAGCCGCGCCATATCCTCTTTCCAGGTCACGAGGTCGTCGAGCGCGAGCTTGTTCAGGTGCGAATGACCGCAGGCGCGCGCCATGATCTTCATTAGCTCGACGCTCGCCTCGAAGAAGTTGGCGAGGCGGCGCGCAGACTTCTCGATCTCGATCCGCGCGGTGAGATGCGGCTTCTGGGTCGCGATGCCGACCGGGCAGTTGTTTGTGTGGCAGGCGCGCATGCAAGGCAGCCGATCGCCTGAATCGCGGCGTTGGAGACCGCGACCGCATCCGCGCCGAGCGCCAGCGCCTTGGCGAAGTCGGCGGGCTTGCGCAGGCCCCCGGTGATCATCAGCGTCACGTCCTGGCGGTCCGACGCGTCGAGGTGGCGGCGCGCGCGCGCCAGCGCCGGAATGGTCGGCACCGAGATGTTGTCGCGGAAGATGAGCGGCGCAGCACCTGTGCCGCCGCCGCGCCCATCCAGGATGATGTAGTCGACGCCCACCTCGAGCGCGGCGTCGATATCCTTCTCGATATGCTGGGCCGAGAGCTTGTAGCCGATGGGGATGCCGCCGGTCGTGGCTGCGTACCTCGTCGGCGAAATCTCTCACCTGGCGCCAGTCCGTCCAGTCCGGGAAGCGCGGTGGCGAGACTGCGGGCGAGCCTTCCGGAAGCCCGCGCACCTCTGCGATCTTGCCCCTTACCTTGTCGCCCGGCAGGTGCCCGCCGGTGCCGGTCTTGGCACCCTGGCCGCCCTTGAAGTGGAAGGCCTGCACGTGTTCGAGCTTGTCCCAGGAGAAGCCGAAGCGCCCGGAGGCATACTCGTAGAAGTAGCGGCTGCAGGCCTGCTGCTCCTCCGGCAGCATGCCGCCCTCGCCCGAGCAGATGCCGGTGCCGGAGAGCTCCGCTCCGCGCGCGAGCGAGACCTTGGCGGGCTCCGAGAGCGCGCCGAAGCTCATGTCCGAGACCAGGAGCGGAATGTCGAGCGTGAGCGGTTTTTGGGCGTTGGGGCCGATCACCACCTCGGTGCCGACGGCCTCGTCATCGAAGTGCGGCATGCGGTGAAGTTGCGCCGTGATGAACTGGATGTCGTCCCAGCTCGGCAGATCCTGACGCGGCACGCCCATGGCCACGACGACGCCGTGGTGGCCGGTCTTGCTGAGCCCGTCCCTGGCATAGCCCTGGATGAGCCCCACATGGGGCTCTTCGGGCGCGGGGTGGGTGTCGGCGTAGAGGCCTTGATATTCATCCCGATTGAAGGGCTGCGGGTGGTCCTGCCCCCAAGCGCCGATCTCGTCCGCATCGACCAAAACCTGGCCGTCCTCAGTCCACGAGGTGAACTTGGGCAGGACTTCTTCGTTATTGTATTCGCTGACGCCGGTATCGAGGCGGTAGTCCCAGTAGTGGACGCCGCAGATCAGGTTCTCGCCGTCGACATGGCCGTCGGCCATGAGCGCGCCCCGGTGCAGGCAGCGGCCGTAGAAGACCGACACGTTGTCGTCGTAGCGCACGACGCAGAGATCGACGTCGCCGACTAGCGCGTAGGCCGGCTCTCGGTCACCCAATTCGTCAAGCGTCTTGATTGCGATCTTGTTCATCGACTTGTGCCTTCTGCCGCCGCGCGGGGCATGCGCGGAGCCTTATCGAACGTCACGCGCCCCCGTCGGCCGAGGGCGTCTTGCGCCTGCATAGCAGACGCTCGGCTTGAGTGGAGACCACGTGGGCCACGCCGAGCAGGGCGAAGGCGCCCATGACGCCTGCGAAGATGCCGAAACCGGAGATCAGCGTGCCGCGAATCTGCTGCTGGACCTCCAGATAGACCCAGTAGGACGCGTAACCGAGGCCCGCGGTTGCAATCATGCCGACGACGATCCAGGCGGCGTTGCGCATCGCTCAGAGCACCTCGGCCTTGTCGATATCGACCTTGAAGACGAGGAGATCGTCGAGGCGCTCGACCTCGCCTTCGAGCTCGACGAGGACCGCGACATAGTCGCCGAAGTTATCGGGGAGCGGCCCGCCGTCCTGATTGGCCATCAGCAGAAACGTCTCGCCCTCGACCGCGCCTTCCTCCTCCGTGACGAAGATCGGCGGGGCGCCTGAGGAAATGCAGAGATTGGCGCAAGCCTTGTGCGCAAGCCCGTCGCCCGGGCGCATGGCGCCCAGATGGCATTTGCTGTCGCAGATCTCGCCGATGAGGCGCCAGCGGCCGAGGGATTCGGCCGGCGCCGGGGTGAAGGTGGGCGGCGGCTCGCCTTCGCCCGCCTCCGCCGCTATCAACGAGTTCCTGCCCTGGACCTGCAGCATGTCGATGTCGCCGCGCTGGAAGAGGAAGCCGCTGACATCGACCACTTGATCGAAGAGCTTGCGACCGCGGCGCTTGACGCTGCGCTTGCCGGGCACGGTGAGCATGATCGTGCGGGGCTCGGGATTGTTCGCGTCCGGGCGCACCCGCAGGATCGGATAGGGATTCTCGAGCAGCACGCCGCTCATCGCCTGCTTTCCGAGCTTGCGGGCGAACGCACCGTCTCCGGGATCGTTCACATTGGTGCCGATGGCGAAGGCCAATCCGGCCATGCCGCCCACGAGCAAGGCCGCTGCGACCACCAGGAAGATGGCGAGCGGGCGCGGCACGGTGTTCAAGTAGCCGACGAAGAAGCCCGGGTCCGGCGCGCGGCCTGCCATCTTATGCCTCCGTCACGCTCGCGGGCTCGACGCGCACCGGCTCGACAAAGGTGCCGGGCGCGTTCGGCCGGGGATCGAGCAGGATCCGCCTGCCGTCGAGCTTGAGCCGATAGGTTGCGACTTTCTCGGTAAAGGGCGGCGGCGAGCAGCCGTCCTCTGGCCGGTACTGGAAGCCGTGCCACGGGCACGTCACGCAGCCATCCATGATGCGCCCCTCGCCGAGCGGCCCGTTCTGATGGGCGCAGACGTTGGCAAGGGCCGACAGCTTGTCGCCGTAACGGAAGACCGCGACCCGCTCGCCGTCTTCCAGCGGCACGACGATACCGCGCCCGTCAGGCACGGACTCCACATCGCCGGCGACGACCCAGTGTGCCTCCTCGGCGTTCTCGGCGGTATTCCGGTCCTTCTGCCGCTCAATGCGCCCGGCAACGAGGTGCAGGCCGGTGACCGCAACCACGCTCAAACCGACGATGACGGCGAGGAGCGGGCTTTGCTTCGACTGCAGGAGCCGAGCGCCACGTGGCAGACGATGCGACGCATAGGCGACATAGACCGAGATGTGGATCGCCTTCCAGATGCGGCGGCGTCAGGAACTTGAGCCAGAAGTCGTGACTCGTGGCCGCAAGCACCAGCAGCAGGAAGAGCGCGAAGATGCCGAAGGTCTCGAAGGGGAAGCCGAGAAAGCGGTCGTAGCTCGAGTTGCTCGCGAGCACGGCGACGTACTTGTTGAGAGGGCTGAACGAGAAATAGATGCTGACGACGCTGCTCGCGTGGGTGAACGCCACCGCGCAGGTGATCACGCCGAAGTGGCGGCGGTTGTAGAGCAACGGCAGAAAGCGCGTATCCAGCCGCGCCAGCGGCCCGATGCAGAGGATGAACGTGAGCATCAGGAACGCGCAGGTGCCGAAGGCCTGCGCCCTGAGGATCGCCCCGCTGGTCGGCCGTGTGACGTCCTGGAAGCTCGGCGCGATCTTGATGAAGATAAGGATGTACGCGACGGCGGCCGCCAGCAGCACGACATCGTAGATGATCTTGTTGCGGTTCCAGCCGACCGGCGCGTAGCGCACGCTCATCGCTCAGCCCCTTGCCTCACGGCTCGGTTCCCTCGGCAGGTGCCTCGGCCTCGGCGGCGGGCTTTTCGATCTGCACGGCGGCTTTCTCGGTCGGCCCGTGCTGGCGAACGGCAAGCGCCGCGATCAGCATCGCCGGCAGGAAAATGGCGAGCGCCTTCCAGATGTAGGCGTGGGTGGTGCGGTGGCGGCGCTGCACGACGAGAGACCGCTCAGCCGCGCTGCCGTTCCGCCGCGACCCAGCGGACGATCACCAGCGGCCAGAGTACGATACAGCCCGGAATCAGGAGAGGGCGGAAGGCGTAGGAGCGTCGCGCGCCCGCATCCACCCGCTCGATGCCGAAAAGCAGGAATGCGGCCGCGACGGCGAGCCCGACATAGCCGTAGTACTGCAGGACCTCGATAACGATACGCGCGGCTTCCACGCTCTAGCTCCCGGATGAGCGGACGCAGTCCACAGCCCTTGTCGGAGATCGCATGTCGTCGCCCAGCCCCTGTACTCGGCGTGGACGAACGATACGAGCGATTGCAACCCGTGCCAACCCCGCGGGCGATCAACTATGCGCGAGTGATATAGAGGAAGCGCTGGTCGTCCGGTGCCATACACCCCCGCATCGTGCCGGGCTCGGCATCCGCCGCGGAGCGGGCGGCCGAGAAGAGGGCGGCACCTTGTCAGGTGTTGAGGGCCTCAAGGGCGGCGGCCCTGGTCAGGGTGGACCGTGACGAGCATGTCCACACCGCTCCCCGAGAAGACCGCGGCGACGACACCCTGCGGCGAGCAAATGGCCAAGGCTGCACCACGATCGCGAAGGATCCTGGCGATGATTCGAAGCGCGCGAATGCCGGTGTTGCCGATATAGACGAGTTGCTCGAAATCCAGGATCACGGCGCGGTCGCCGTTCTGGAGCGCACCGGTAATCGCCGTCTCGAGCGCCCCGGCGCTTTTCGGATCGATCCGCCCGCTCACGTTCGCCAACAACACGCCGTCACGCCGTTCGGTGCTCAATTCCACCGCGTTCCCCCCTTTGAAGATGGCGCGCGCCTATACCACGCGCGAACGATTGCCACCTAGTCAGGCCGGGGCGATCGAACCGGCTGCATTTGCCACACGATGGTGCGGCGCGGCGTCTGCCATACGCTGGGAGCCCCGGTTTCCCCGGGCTGCGCGTCTCGACCCAACGTTCGGCCCGCCCGGCACTTCGGACGTGCCGGAATTGCATTGGCGTCCACCCCATTGTCCGGCGGCATACCGAATAACACCTTCCGACATACAGGAAGGGCTGGAATTCAGGCCTATTCGGACCCATTATCTCCCTGAGCGGCGGCACCCTGTGGCCCGCCCGCCCCGCGGGATGAGGGGCAGGGGCACGACCGCAGAGGGCTGGGAGATGGCGTCCTCAGACAATTCCGCTGGCGCGGGGCCTGCCGGTCGTCGGCAGCGTCTTCGACATGGCGCGGGACACGCGCGCCTTCCTCACCGACAGCTACATGGAGCACGGGCCGGTGTTCGGCATGCGCCTGCTCAACCGCGCTTCACCGTGCTGGCGGGATGGAGGCCAACCGCTTCCTCGCGCGGGAGGGCACGAAGCACCTTCGCTCCTTCGAGTTCTGGAGCGGCTTCAACGCCTGGTTCGGCGCCGCGCGCTCCACGCTCAGCGCCGACGGGCCGGAGCACGCGGCATTTCGCCGCACGTTGAGGCGGGGCTATTCCCGCGAGTACGCCGTGGAGCACATTGACGGCCTCGTCGATATCGCCCGCCGGGAGATCGCGGCGTGGCCGCTCACGCGGCCCATGCCGGCGGTGCCGGCGCTGCAGCGGATCGTCACCGACCAGGTGGGTACCCTGGTGGCCGGCGTCTCGCCGCGCCCCTACAACGACGACCTGGTCTGCTACGTCCACAGCCTGCTGTCGGCCACCATGGTGCCCAGGCCTTACCTGCGCTGGTCGCCGCGCTTCCGCCGCGCCTCAGCGCAGGTGGACAAGCTCTATCACGAGGTGATCGAGTGCCACTCGGGCACGATGCGGGAGCGGCACGGCGCCGAGCCGGACCTGATCGACGACCTGCTTGACCTGCACGACGCCGACCCGAAGTTTTTTCCCCGAGCGGACCTCAAGATCGCGGCGATGGGCCCCTTCGTCGCGGCGCTGGACACCGTGGCGGGCACCTGCGCCTTCATGCTCTACGCACTGCTGCGGCACCCGGACGTGCTGGAGCGGGTGCGGGAGGAGGCGGAAGCGCTCTTCACCGGCTCCAGGCCCCGGGGCGAGCGCCTGCGCGAGATGGACACGATGCACCGCGCAGCGCTGGAAACCATGCGGATGTATCCGGTAACCCCGCTGCTCATCCGCACCGCCACCAACTCCTTCGAATTCGCGGGCCATCGCATCGCCGCCGGCGAGCGGGTGATGATCGCCACCGCCGTGCCCCACTACCTGCCCGAATTCTTCCCGGAGCCCGAGCGCTTCGACGTCGACCGCTACGGTCCGGAGCGGGCGGAGCACAAGCAGCCCTACGTCTACGCGCCCTTTGGCCTCGGCCCCCATCGCTGCCTCGGCAACGGCTTCGCCGAGGTGCAGATCGCCGCGACCATGGCAACCATCCTGCACGAGGTCGACCTCGACCTCGACCGCACCGACTACACCCTGAAGACCACCCAGATACCCCTGCCGGCGCCGGACGAATCCTTCAAGGTGCGCGTCAAGGGACGGCGGGGAGCGGAGCGGCCGCTCGCGCAACAGAAGCCGTGGGGCGCGCTCGGGGCCGTACTCGGCGGCGCGCTTTGGGGCGCGCTCGGCGCCGAGGCCGCAAGAGAAGCCTTTCGCTCTCTAACGCCGGCTCACCTCAGCCGACGCCCGCTCATCCGATAAGAGCGGCGTAGCGGTCGACCAGCGGCATAACCCCGTCGCGCCCCTCGGACGGCAACAATAGCAGCGCGCGGTCAATCCCGGCCTCGCGGCAGGCGTCCAGATAGCCAGCCTCGGCCGGCGCACCGAAGACCGTGGCAGAGACTGTGGCCGGGTCGCGGCCCGCATCGGCAGCGGCGACGCTCAGCCGATTCATGCCCTCGGCCGGATCGGGCAGCATCGCGCCGCGCGGGAACCAGCCTGAGCAGAAATCCATCACCCGGCGCATCGTATGCACGGTCTCACCCCCCAGTAAGATCGGCGGATGCGGCTTCTGCATCGGCTTGGGCCACGACCAGCTCGGCTCGAACGAGGTGAACTCGCCCTCGTAGCTGGCCTCGTCCGCGGCCCAGATCGCCTGCATGGCCTTGACCCGGTCTTCCATCAGGCGAAAGCGGGTCTCGAAGCGGGTGCCGTGATGCTCCATCTCCTCGGCGTTCCAGCCGGCGCCGATGCCGAATTCGAAGCGCCCGCCCGAGACCAGATCCAGGCTCGCCACCGCCTTGGCGGTGACGATGGGGTCGCGTTCGGTGACGAGACAGATGCCGGTGCCAAGGCGGAGCGTGCTGGTCACCGCCGCTGCCGCGGTGAGGCTCACGAATGGATCGAGCGTGTGGGAGTATTCCGGCGGCAGCTCCGCCCCGCCCCGCCAGGGCGAGCGGCGGCTGGTGGGGATGTGGGTGTGCTCCGGCACGAAGAGGGCATCGAACCCCCGCTCCTCCAACGCCGGTGCGAGCTCGGTGAGCGCGATGCAATAGTCAGTGGCGAAGATGGTGACGCCAATTTTCATGACAGTCTGCTCCCGGAGGGTGTCGGATCGTGCTGTGGCCGGCGCGGCGCACGCTCTCACGCGCCAGCCGGCGGCGCAACCGCACCGCCTTGACAAGACGCCCGCCACTGCCGAGCCTTTGGATCCCTCTTTCCACCGCGAATCCGGACATCGCCATGACCGAGGACACCTCCGCCGCCAGCGCGGCACCCTGGCAAAGCCCGACGCTGAGCCTCGACGGCCGGGTCGCGATCGTGGCCGGCGCCGGCCAGACTCCGGGGCCGGTGATCGGTAACGGCCGAGCCACGTGTGTGCTCTTCGCCCGCGCCGGCGCACACGTGATCGCGCTCGATCGCGACCGCGCGTCTGCCGACGAAACCGCCGCCATGATCGAGGCCGACGGCGGCAGCGCCGAGGCACTGGTCGCCGACGTGACCGAGGAGGCGGCACTGATCGCGGTCGTCCAGTCATCGTCGAGCGCCACGGGCGCATCGACGTGCTGCAGAACAACGTGGGCGTCGCCTATACGGGTGGGGATTCGCCGCTCGCGGACCTCGACGAGGCGAGCTTCGACCGGGTGATGGCGATCAACCTGCGCGGCACGGTGATGGCCTGCAAGCACGTCGTCCCGGTCATGCGGGCCAGGGCAGCGGCGTGATCACCAAATATCTCGTCGATCGCGGCGGTGGTCGACTACAAGTCCGTGACCTACAAGACGAGCAAGGCAGGGATGATCGCCTTTTCCCGCCAGCTCGCGCTCGACTGTGCGCCCGACGGCGTGCGCGTGAACGCCATCCTGCCGGGCTACATGGACACGCCCATGGCGGTGGACACGCAAGCCCGCCGCTACGGCCGCCCGCGCGAGGAGATCGCCGCCACCCGCGACACCTGGACCCCGCTCAGGGGCGGCATGGGCAGCGCCTGGGACGTCGCCCAGGCCTCGCTCTTTCTCGCCTCCGACGCCGCCCGCTTCATCACCGGCGTGGCACTCCCGGTGGACGGCGGCGTCATGGCCCGGGTCGGTTGACGGGCTCGTCTGCCTGCCGCTCAGGCGTTCCAGATCGGGTTCTTCAGGGTCGCGACGAAAGCGGCGTGCGCCTCGCGCCTCCGCCTCAGTGGGCGCGTGCGGGCGCGGCGGGCGGACACGGGCCGCGCGCGGCGCCCGCCCGGCGTTGAGCGGTCGCACCGCCTGCTGCAGCCCGAGCGCTGGCTGACGGCCGCCGGTGAGTTCGAGATAGACGTCGGTCAGCAACTCGGCGTCCAGCAAGGCGCCGTGCTTCTCCCGCTGGGAGCGGTCGATGCCGAAGCGCTTGCAGAGCGCATCCAGGCTCGCCGGCGCACCGGGAAACTTGCGGCGCGCGATGACCAGCGTGTCCACGGTCCGTTCCGGCGGGATAGGAGCCTTGCCGATGCGTTCCAGCTCGGCATTGAGGAAGCCGAGATCGAAGGGGGCATTGTGCATGACGAGCTTCGCGTCGCCGATGAATTCGAGGATCGCGTCTGCCTCCTCGGCAAAGCGCCGATGCTTTGCGAGAAAGTCGCGGGTGAGCCCGTGCACGCGCTCGGCGCCCTCCGGCATGTCGCGCTCAGGGTCGAGATAGCGCTGGAAGCGCCGGCCGGACGGGATGTGGTTCACCAGCTCGACGGCGCCGACTTCGACGATCCTGTGGCCCGCCGACGGCTCCAGGCCGGTGGTCTCGGTATCGAGCACGACCTCACGCATGAGCATCCCCCTGAGCAGTTTTCAGCGCACCCGCCCAACACACGGGCCAGCGCGTGCCGCGCGTGCCGGCAAGCCGGGCCGCGATCCTGCGGGCGGCCAGACGCGAGACCCGCCTGTCGAGCCCGGTTCGGATCACGAAGTCCGCGCGCCGGCGCTTTCTCCCCATCCGGCATCTGGCGGGCGAGGATGGCGGCCAGGCGTTCTTCGGTCATGCGTGCCCGGCCCAGCACCCGTGCGCGCTGCACGACGGCGGGGGCTGACACGACCAGGGTGGCATCGCAGCGGGCTTCGCCGCCGGTCTCGAAGAGCAGGGGCACGTCCAGCACCGCGAGACGGCAGCCCCGGCGCTGGCTGGCCGCGAGGAAGCGCCGCTCGCCTGCGCGAACGAGAGGATGCAGGATCGCCTCCAGCTCGGCCAACGCCGCCGGGTCCGCGAAGACGTGGGCGCCGAGCGCCCCTCGGTCGACCGCGCGCGACGCACCCTTGCCCGATGCGGCCGCGGGAAAGCGTGCGAGCACCGGCGCCACCGCGGCCCCGTCCGGCGCGAGCAGCCGGTGGACCGCCGCATCGGCGTCGTAGACCGCAGCACCCGAGGCCTTGAGGGCGGCGGCCACGGTCGTCTTGCCCATGCCGATCGACCCGGTGAGCCCGAGGACGACCACGCCCGGCCCCGTCAGAGCCCGTCTGCGGCGAAGGAGCGAAGCGCCGCCGTGGCCTCGGCCTCGGCCCCGAACCAGGCGGCGAAGCCGGGCCGCGCCTGATGAATCAACATGCCGAGCCCGTCCACCCCCACATGGCCGCGCGCCCGTGCCGCCTTCAGCAAATCGGTCTCCAGCGGCGCATAGACGAGGTCGTAGACCACAGCTTCAGGCGGAAGCCGCCCGAGATCGAGATCGAGCGCAGGCTTACCCACCTGGCCGAGGGTCGTGGTGTTGACGAGCAAGCCGCAGTCCTCGAGCGCTGCTTCGCGGTCCTCCCATGGGACGGGGCGAACCGTGTCGCCGGCCGCTGCGGCGAGCGCCGCCACGCGCTCCGGCGAGCGGTTGGCCGCGCGGATTTCCGTAACCCCTTGGGCAGAGAGTGCATCCACGACAGCGCGCGCTGCGCCGCCAGCGCCAAGCATCGCCACCGGTAGAGCGGGCTCCCAGGACGGTGCGCTCCTGACGCAAGTGGCCGATGAAGCCGAAGCCATCGGTGTTGTCGCCGTGTAGCGCGCCGTCCTCGCCGACCGTCACAGTGTTCACGGCGCCGATGCGGCGCGCGGTCTCCGACAGCGAAGCCATGTGGGCAAGCGCGGCCTCCTTGTGCGGCGCGGTCAGATTGCAGCCGCGAAATCCGAGAGCCGGCAGCGCCGCAAGCGCTGCGCCGAGAGCCTCAGGCCGGACCGCGAGCGGCAGATAGCACCGTCGATTCCCTTCTCCTCGAGCCAGTAGCCGTGAATGCGCGGCGAGCGCGAGTGTGCGCGACCGGCCAACCCATGACCCCTGCCAGCCGCGCCGCGCCGGAGAGGATCACGTTTCCACCAGTCCGTGCTCGCGGAGGAAGGCGAGAAGCGGCATCAGCGGCAGGCCCAGACCGCGAACCAGTCGCCCTCGATCTTCGCGAGGAGCTGCGCGCCCAGCCCCTCCGCCTCGTAACCCCCGACGCAGGCAAGGATGCCATCGCCCGCTCGGGCCAGATAGCGTTCCAGAAAGGTGTCGGAGAAGGGCCGCATCGTGAGCTGCGGACATGCCACATCGCTCCAGATCTCAGCCTCGTCGCGGACCACGCAGACGGCGGTCACCAGGGTGTGGCGGCGGCCCCTCAGCCGTTTCAACTGCCCCCGCGCGTCCTCCACATCCACCGGCTTGTCGAACCACTCATCGCCGCAGACGAGGAGCTGGTCGGCGCCGATGACGAAGGCGCCGGGCGCGCCGGCGCTGACCCGGCGGGCCTTGAGTGACGCGAGCGCCCGCGCGGTCTCCCGGCCCTCGGGTATCTTCGGTCCGCATGGCGTCCTTGACCGCGCCCTCGTCCACTCGCGCCGGCTGCACCGTGAAGGAGAGTCCGACTGCCTGTCAGCATCGACGCCCGCACAGCCGCCTGAGAGGCGAGCACGAGTTGCCTGTCACCGACCTCTCCGTGAGAAGCCGGACCCGCCTCAGCACTTGGCATGAATTCGCCGTCCTCCTCCCGCTGGTCTCGTGCGTATCGCAGAATATACGCTTCCGCCGCCGCGCCAACCGCTCGGCCGGCCTAAGCACGGCGGTCGTGCAGCTGGAGGATCGCGGCGGCGGTCTCCTCGATCGAGCGGCGCGTCACGTCGATTACCGGCCACCCGGACTCCGCGAAGAGTCGCCGCGCCTGTCTCACCTCCTCCTCGACCTGGAGGGGATCGACATAGCCGGTCTCGCCAATGTCGCCGATCATGCGCATGCGGCTGCGGCGGACATCGATCAGTTGCTCCGGGTGGCAGGTGAGGCCGACAACCAACGCATCCGTCAACCCCCCGAGCTCTGGCGGTAACGGGCACGCAGGAACCACCGGTACGTTCGCGGCCTTGAGGCCCCGATTGGCGAGGTAGAAACAGGTGGGTGTCTTTGACGTCCGGGACACGCCGACGAGCACGATATCCGCCTCGCCCAGCGTCGCCGACGAGCGGCCGTCATCGTGTCCGAGCGCGAAGTTCATCGCCTCGATGCGCTTCAGATACGCTGCATCCATGACATGCTGGCGGCCCGGCTGATTGCGGCTCTCGATACCGAGGAAGCCGCTCAACGCCGCAATCACTGTGTCGAGGAGGGGGATGCAGGGAACATCGATGCGCCGACATTCCTCATGCAGAAGGGCGCGGAGCTGCGGGTCGACCAGGGTGAACATGACGACCCCGGGCTCGGCCTCGACATGGGCGAGAACGCGACGGAGCTGGCTTTCCGTGCGGACGAGCGACCACAGATGCTCGACGGCATCCACGCCCTGGAATTGTGCCGCCGCGGCCCGCGCTATCGTGATGCAGGTCTCGCCGGTGGCGTCGGAGACCAGGTGCAGATGGAAGCGCCGCATGGGTTCGCTCGGGTTCCCGGTCACGCAGTTCTCGCAGCGTGTGCTATCAACGCTCAACTATGGAAAATTCGGTGAGCAACGCAGCCGCTGCCGCCTCCTTGCAACTTGTCCCCAGCTTGCCGGATCAACCAATCCGCAGGCTCGGCATAGTGGGGATATCGGTGAAAGCACCACCATACTCCACATCGTTCCACGTTGTTCCCGCTTTCTCAGCCACGCTGGAAACCCGTTCAATGGCAGCTATTGGCGGTTTTTCCACCGCCGCCGCCGCGCCCATCCGGCCTGATCCATCACCTGCCCCACCTCTGGGATGAACGGAACAATCCCCTCTTCCCTGCCTGCAACATCAACCACCTTCTCTAAATTCATTTAATGTAGATAGTCTGCCAAAGCCGGGGATAAAGGCCGATTCGTGATCGTGGACGCACACACCAAGCCGCTTCTCGCCGCCCTTCGGGGTGAGGTGCGGCACCCGCCGCCGCTCTGGCTCATGCGCCAGGCGGGCCGCTATCTGCCGGAATATCGCGCGCTGCGAGCCAGGGCCGGATCCTTCCTCGACCTCTGCTACGACCCGGCGTTGGCGGCGGAGGCAAGCCTTCAGCCACTGAAGCGAGTTCGACCTCGACGGTGTGATTCTCTTTTCGGACATTCTGGTGGTGGCCGAGGCGCTCGGGGTGAAGCTCTGGTTCCAGGAGGGCGAGGGTCCGTGCCTGGAGCCGATACGGGAGGGAGAGACTCCCTCCCGGTCTTCGATGAGGGACGTCAGCGGCGGCATCTCGCACAGTCTACGAGGCCATGGAGCGGGTCGTCGCGGCTGCGCCTGCCGGCGCGACGGTTCTGGGTTTTGCAGGAGCGCCGTGGACGCTCGCAACGTACATGGTCGGCGGTGGCAAGAGCAGAGACTTCATGGTCGTGAAGGGCTGGGCCTATCGCGATCCCGAGAGCTTCGCACGGCTCATCGAGACAGTGCAGGAGGCGGTCGCTGCGCACCTGATCGCCCAGCTCGACGCAGGCGCCGAAGCGGTTCAGATCTTCGATAGCTGGGCTGGGGCATTGCCTGAGAGTGAGTTTCAGCGCTGGTCTGTCGAGCCTGTGGCGAAGATCGTGGCCGCCGTGAAGGCTGTGCACCCGGCGGCCCCGGTGATCGGCTATCCGCGTGGCGCTGGCGTCGCTTACGAGCGCTTCGCCAAGACGACCGGCGTGGATGCGGTCTCCATCGACAGCACCGTGGCGCCGCCTGGGCAGCGGCGAAATTGCAACAGCGATGCACGGTACAGGGCAACCTCGATCCCGCGGCTTTGGTCGTGGGCGGCGCTGCGCTGCGCCGTGCCGCGCAGCGTCATTCTGGATGCGCTCGGGCACGGACCCTTCGTGTTCAACCTCGGCGAAGGCGTGGTGCCGCAGACCCCGCCTGAGCACGTCGCCGCGCTCTCGGAACTCGTGCGCGGGTGGCCTGACGGGAACGGACAATGAGCCGCATTGCCGTGGTTCTGTTCAACCTGGGCGGGCCGGACTCGCTCGATGCCGTCGAACCTTTTCTGCGTAATCTGTTCCGGGATCCGGCAATCATTCGTGCGCCGGCACTCGTGCGCCATTTGATTGGCCACCGGATCGCACGCCGCCGCGGCCCGGAAGCGCGGGACATCTATCGCACGATCGGCGGGCGCTCGCCGCTGCTTGGCGGGACCGAGGCGCAGGCGGCTGCGCTTGGCCGCGCCTTGGAGGATCTCGGCGAGGTCGAGGTCGCCATTGCGATGCGCTACTGGCATCCGATGAGCGAGGCGGCGGCACGTAAGATTGCCGCCTTCCGGCCGGATCGGATCGTACTGTTGCCTCTCTACCCGCAGTTCTCGACCACGACCACGGCATCGTCTCTTGCTGCCTGGCGGTCGGCGGCAGGGGCTGTGGGAATTGCCGCACCGACGCATGCTGTCTGCTGCTATCCGCGGGCGGAAGGGTTGGTGGCGGCCCACGCGGCGCTGATCGAGCCGCTGTTGGCGGCCGCAGCAGAGGCCGGTGAACCGCGCTTGCTCTTCTCAGCCCACGGCCTGCCCAAGCGCGTGGTCGCACGCGGCGATCCCTATCAGTGGCAGGTGGAGGAGACCGCGCGGCGGATCGTCGCCGGACTGGGGCGGGAGGCGCTGGACTGGGCAGTCTGCTACCAGAGCAAGGTGGGGCCGCTGGCCTGGCTGGAACCCTCTATCGCCGAGGAAATCGAGCGGGCTGGCCGCGACCGCGTGCCAGTCGTGGTGGTACCGGTCGCCTTCGTCTCCGAGCATAGTGAGACACTGGTGGAGCTCGACGTCACCTATCGGGATCACGCGCGTGCCGTGGGTGTGCCCGCCTACCACCGGGTACCGGCACTCGGCACCCATCCTTCGTTCATTTCGGCTCTTGCTGACCTCTCGCGCGGCGCTTTCACGGCGAGTAGCGTCTCTGGGCTGGATTCCGGCGAGGGCGGGCGGCTCTGTCCCGGCGTCCACCGCTGCTGCCCGCTGGCTGCGCAGTGATGGCCGACGATCTCTACACTGGCTCCGGGCGCTGCACGTGATCGCGGTGATCGCCTGGATGGCGGGGATGCTCTACCTGCCCCGGCTCTACGTCTATCACGCTCGCGCCGAGACGGGCTCAGAGCTTTCGGAGACCCTGAAGGTCATGGAGCGGCGCCTGCTCCGGGCGATCATCAACCCGGCCATGGTGGCGACCTTCGCCTTCGGTGGCGCCTTGCTGGCGCACCCGGGCTCGGTCGACTGGTCTGGCGATATCTGGATCTATCCTAAGCTCGCCCTGGTGGCGCTGCTCGCTGCGTATCACGGGTTGCTCGCGCGCTGGCGCCGCGACTTCGCCGCCGACCGCAACCGCCGCAGCGAGCGCTTCTTTCGCATGATGAACGAGGTGCCGACGCTGGCCATGATTGGAATCGTCGTTTTGGCTATCGTCAAGCCGTTCTGAGCCGGCGGGGAGCGTGAGCAATGGCTGAGCGAGCCGGGGTCCTCTCAAGCACGGCGATCGCGGTGTTGATCGCTGAGGGCGGGGTCGACGCGGCGGTGCCTATCGGGACGGGCCAGATACAGCCGGCGAGCCTCGATCTCAGGCTGGGGCCAACCGCGCACAGGGTGCGTGCGAGCTTCCTGCCGGGCCGCGAGAGCGTCCGCGCGAAGATCGAGCGTTTAGGCATGCACGAGATCGACCTCGCGCCCGGCGCCGTGCTGGAGCGTGGCTGCGTCTACATCGTCCCGCTGATGGAGAGCCTCGCGCTCGCGCCTGACGTCTCAGCGCACGCCAACCCCAAGAGCTCCACCGGGCGGCTCGACATCTTCACCCGGCTCATCGCCGACGAGGCGCACGAGTTCGACCGGGTGCAACCCGGCCACCGGGGGCCGCTCTACGCCGAGGTCTCGCCCCGCACCTTCAGCATCGTGGTGCGCGCGGGAAGCCGGCTCAACCAGATACGCTTCAAGCGTGGGGCGCCCGGCTATTCCGAAGGTGCGCTCGAGCGCCTGCACGCAGAACGGCGCCTGATCGAGGGGGAGGTTGCGCGCGGCGGCTTTGCCGGCGGCCTGCCGCTCTCCGTCGATCTTGCTGGCAGCGGCGGTGGCCTCGTCGGCTGGAAGGCGAAGCGCCATACCGACCTGATCGACCTTGACCAGGTTGGCCGCTACGATCCCGCCGACTTCTGGGAGCCGATCGCGCGGCCGAGCGCTGCCGGCGTGATCCTGAACCCGGACGACTTTTACATCTTGGCGTCGAAAGAATCGGTGCGTATTCCGCCGGACCACGCCGCTGAGATGGTGGCGTACGATACGCTGGTCGGCGAGTTTCGCGCGCACTACGCGGGCTTCTTCGATCCGGGTTTCGGGCATGACGAAGCCGGCGGCGGCGGCACGCGTGCGGTCCTCGAAGTCCGCTCCCACGACGTGCCCTTCATGATCGAGGATGGCCAGACAATCGGCCGGCTTCTCTTCGAGCCGCTGACCGAGCGGCCGGCAGAGCTCTACGGGCGCGGCATCGGCTCTTCGTATCAGCGCCAGGGTCTCGCGCTCGCCAAGCAGTTCAAGCAGCCTCGGCTGGATGCTGTCGCGACGGTATGAGCACCGGGCATACCGACATGGAATCTTCGTTTGACACAGCGGAACGGCACCCGATAGGGTAAAGCATGCGTCCGCCGCAGCGGGCGGGCTTCCTGCCCGCCGTCGGCACGCCCTCTCAAAAAAGTCGCTCGCCGTCCTCATCAGGTTTGCGCCCTTCACGTGCCGCCGTCCGGCGGTGCGATTCCCCGTCCACAACGGCAGCACCCATCATGCATCTGCAAGAGCTGAAGACCCAGACCCCGACTCAATTGATCGATTACGCCGAGGAGCTCGAGATCGAGAACGCGAACTCGATGCGCCGGCAGGACCTGATGTTCGCGATTCTGCGGCAACTTGCCGAGAACGATCAGGCGATCTTCGGCTCGGGCGTGCTGGAAACCCTGCAGGACGGATTCGGCTTTCTGCGCTCGCCGGAGTCCAACTATCTGCCCGGCCCCGACGACATCTATGTGAGCCCGAGCCAGATCCGCCGCTTCGGCCTCCGGACCGGCGACACGCTGGAGGGCCAGATCAGGGCGCCCCGCGACGGCGAGCGTTACTTCGCCCTGCTCAAGCTCAACAACATCAATTTCGACCCGCCGGAGAACCTCCGCCACAAGGTCAATTTCGACAATCTGACGCCGCTCTACCCCGAGCAGCGCTTCAGTATGGAAGTCGCCGACCCCGCGCGAAAGGACACCACCAGCCGTATCCTCGACATCGTGGCCCCGCTCGGCAAGGGGCAGCGGGCGCTGATCGTGGCCCCGCCGCGCACCGGCAAGACCATGATGCTGCAGAACATCGCGCACTCGATCGAGGCGAATCACCCCGAGGCCTATCTCATCGTGCTGCTGGTGGACGAGCGGCCCGAGGAGGTCACCGACATGGACCGCTCGGTGAGGGGCGAGGTGGTGAGCTCGACCTTCGACGAGCCGGCCACACGCCACGTCCAGGTGGCCGAGATGGTGATCGAGAAGGCCAAGAGGCTGGTGGAGCACAAGCGGGATGTGGTGATCCTGCTGGATTCGATCACCCGCTTGGCGCGCGCCTACAACACGGTGGTGCCGTCGTCCGGCAAGGTGCTGACCGGCGGCGTCGATGCCAACGCGCTGCAGCGGCCCAAGCGCTTTTTCGGCGCGGCCCGCAATATCGAGTTCGGCGGCTCGCTCACGATCATTGCGACGGCGCTGATCGACACCGGCTCCCGAATGGACGAGGTGATCTTCGAGGAGTTCAAGGGCACCGGAAACTCCGAGATCATCCTGGACCGCAAGCTCGCCGACAAGCGGACCTGGCCCAGCATGGACATCGCGCGCTCCGGCACCCGCAAGGAGGAGCTGCTGGTCGACCGGGCGACGCTCGCCAAGATGTGGGTGCTGCGCCGCATCCTCTCGCCGATGGGCACGGCGGACGCTATGGAGTTCCTGGTCGACAAGCTCAAGACGACCAAGACCAACGAGGACTTTTTCGCCTCGATGAACACCTGACCCGTATTTCTCACCACGGCCGCGGTCGGGTTCCGCCGTCCGCTCCGGGTAGAATCTATTTATTGAGCGGGATTCGGCTGGGATTAAGTGGGCTAAGTGGGATTCCGCGGGCAAGGTCGCGCCCGGGTCACATAGGGTCGTGCACGCGGAATAGGTTCGCGTCCGCCCGCACACTCCGGCTGCCTTGGCCCACCTGCTCTCGCGCTGCGGCGCGCGGATACGCGCACGGGAATATGATCGGCCCATGCCGCGATCGTGGCGCAGAAACCGCACACCCTGCATTGCACCATGGTCCGGTGAGTCGGGAGGGGAGAGGCCGGGGCCCTGGTGAGAAATGCGGGTAATGCAGGGTGATTCGGGCTGATGGACGCCCAAACGAACATGTCATGCTAATAGATATCTCGGCGCAACGCGCGTACCGCAGACCGCGAATCGCAGATATAGTTAGCAAGACATATTATTTTAGGTGGGAGCGCTCAGGCCCTTGATATAAAAAGCTAAACTCGGAATCAATCTACGGCGCTACCCTATCGCGACTCAAGACTGCGAGGGCACCCGGAGACGCCCGATGAGCGCGTCGAGCTGCTCCGGCTCCTTGTAGGCGATCGTCATGCGACCGCCGGTCGCCGCGCGCAGCAGGGGTCGATGGTCACCTTGAGGCCGAGCGCGCGGCCGAGGTCGTCCTGCAGCGCCTTGAGGTTGGGGTCGGACGTCGGGGGCCTCGTCCGGCCGGTGCGCCCCTCCCGGCACGGCGCACGAGCGCTTCGGTCTGGCGCACGGTAAGCCCTAAGCGCACCACCGTGTCCGAAAGCGCTGCAGGATCGGCGGCCGCCAGCAGCGCCCGCCCGTGGCCCGCGCTCAGCGTGCCGTCGCCGACGAGCGCCTTCACCTTCTCGGGGAGATCGAGGAGGCGCACCGTGTTGGCCACATGGCTGCGCGACTTGCCGAGCGCGGTCGCGACATCCTCCTGGCGGTGGTCGAACTCCCGAATCAGGCGGCGGTAGGCACTGGCTTCCTCCAGCGGGTTCAGGTCGCGGCGCTGAAGGTTCTCGACGAGCGCGATTTCGATACTCTCGGCCTCGCTCAGGTGGCGGACCACCGCCGGCAGCTCGTGGAGGCCCGCCCGCTGCGCCGCCCGCCAGCGCCGTTCGCCGGCGACGATCTGGTAGGGCGCGCCGCCGTCGTCGCCCGGCCGCACCACCAGAGGCTGGACGATGCCCTTCTCGCGGATCGAGGCGGCCAGGCTCTCGATCTCGTCTCGTCGAAGTGTTGGCGCGGTTGATTGGGATGGGGCGCTCAGGTGCTCGATCGGGATTGAGAGCAGCGCGCCCCTGCCTGGCCCGCGGCGTCCCGGCTCCATGGTTTCGCCGAGGAGGGCGGCGAGGCCCTTGCCGAGGCCGCGCTGGCGCGGCTGGCCGCTCGCGGTCCGGGTGTCATGCAGCGCTCTCCTTCTGGCGTTCGCTCGCGCCGGAGCATCTCGCCCGCGAGGTGAGCGTAGGCCTGGGCGCCGGGG
Organism: Geodia barretti; assembly: GCA_030341885.1. NCBI lineage: Eukaryota > Metazoa > Porifera > Demospongiae > Tetractinellida > Geodiidae > Geodia > Geodia barretti. The sequence goes on along the minus strand of CASHTH010002512.1, from coordinate 31,866 downwards.
CAGCGGAAATCGTGGAGCAGGACGGGCACGCCGTAGGACGGCGCCTCGGAGACCCTCACGTTTCGCGGGATGATCGTGTCGTACACCGCGTCGCCCAGATGGGTCCGCACATCGTCGCGCACCTGGGCGGAGAGGTTGTTCCGCTTGTCGTACATGGTGAGCACGATGCCCTGGACGCGGAGCGCGGGATTGAAGGCGGTGCGCACGCGGTCGACGATGCTGAGCATCTGGCTCAGCCCCTCCAGCGCCAGGAACTCGCATTGGAGCGGCACCAGAACCGAGTCGGCCGCGACGAGGGCATTGATCGTCAACATCCGAGCGAAGGCGGGCAGTCGATCAGCACATAGCCGAGCCCGCTGCGGAGCGCTCCGCTTTGGGCGAGCGCCGGCGCCAGCGCCTCCTTGAGGCAGTGCTGGGGGCGTGGGCTCTGGGAAAGTTCGATCTCGGCAGCCGCGAGGTCGCGGGTCGCCGGTACGACGGTCAAGCCCGGAACGGGAGTCCTGCGCAGGATTTCATCGAATGGTGCGCCCTGGAGCAGCCCGTAACTGCCCGGCACGCGCTCCGCCTGCGGGATGCCGAGGCCGGTGCTGGCGTTTCCCTGCGGGTCGAGGTCGAGGAGCAGCACCGGGCGCCCGGCAGCGGCGAGCGCCGTGCCCAGATTGATGGCGGTGGTGGTCTTGCCGACGCCGCCCTTCTGGTTCGCGATCGCGATGATCCGAGGCCGCCCCGCCTCGGCGCGTGGAGCCTGTGCGGCCGGTGTGCTGGGCACGCCGGACTCAAGAGCGGCGGCGTTCGACATCGCTGATCCTCAATATGCGCGCCTCCGCCGCGGTGCGGCTGGGGACGATGTCTGCCCGGAAATCCCACCGGCGGCGCGCTTCCTCCAGCTCGCTCCGGTAGCGGCGCCCCTTCGGGAATATACAATATGTATGGGGTTCCAACACAGGGAAAACAAGACCTAGCAATTCGACCAACGGCGCGCACGCGCGGGCTACGATCGTGCCGGCCGGCGCGAGCGCCGCCTGAAGCTCCGGCGCCTCGAGCCGGCCCTCGATGACGGAGACTGCGGTGCCGGTGGCAACTGCGACCTCGCGCAGGAAGGCGCAGCGCTTGCCGTTGGCCTCGACCAGAGTGACGTGGCGGTCTCTCTGCATGATCGCAAGCACCATGCCAGGAAAACCGGCGCCGCTGCCGACATCGACGGTGTGGCCCGTTGCATCGTCAGCGAGTAGAGGGGCGAGCTGCGCCGAATCGAGGAAGTGGCGGGTCCAGAGCGCGGGCAGCGAGGCGGCCGAGACCAGGTTCGTACGCTGCTGCCGGCGCCGGAGGAGGGATTCGTAGATTTCGAGCCGTTCGCGTGTTTCACGTGAAACATCGCGCCGGAAGGCCTCACCCGGCTCCATTCGACCTAGCCGCGCCCGGCCTCCGCCGCGGTCTTGCGGGTATGGGTTTTGCGCACGTGGGCGAGCAGCGCCGTCAGCGCCGCCGGCGTCACCCCTGGCACACGCCCTGCCGCGCCGAGCGTCGCAGGCCGTGCGCTGGAAAGACGCTGGCGCATCTCGTGGGAAAGGCCGCCCACCAGCTCGAAGCGGAGATCCCCCGGCAATCTGAGCGCTTCGTCCCGGCGGAAGGCCGCGATGTCCGCCTCTTGCCGTTCCACATAGCCTCGGTAGTGGGCGTCGTTCTCCAGCGCGCGGACGATGTCGGGCTCAAGCGCCGCCAGCGCCGGCCAGAGCGCCGCGAGCTGCTCCAGGGTCACGGACGGATAGCCGATCAGCTCGCGGGCGGTGCGCCTGCGTCCCGTCCCGGTTCGCCGGGATGCCGTGGCGGCGCAGCGTATCCGGCGTGGCGTCGAGCGAATCGAGCAGGTGCTCGGCCTGTTCCAGCGCCGCGCTCTTGACGGCAAAGCGCCGCGACCCGCTCGCTCCCCACGCAGCCCGCCTCCATGCCGCGTGCCGTGAGGCGGCGGTCGGCATTGTCCGGCCTGAGCCTCAAGCGGTACTCGGCGCGCGACGAAAACATGCGGTAGGGCTCGCTCACCCCCTGGGTGATGAGATCGTCGATCAGCACGCCGATATAGCCATCGGCGCGGTCGAGCGTGAACGGCCCGCCGCTGTCGGCCGCCCGCGCGGCGTTGATGCCGGCGACGATACCTTGGGCTGCGGCCTCCTCGTAGCCCGTGGTGCCGTTGATCTGGCCGGCGAGATAGAGGCCCGCGATGCGGGCCGTCTCCAGCGCCGGGCTTAGCTCGCGCGGGTCCACGTGGTCGTACTCGATGCGTAGCCGGGCCTGAGCACCGCCGCCCGCTCCAGTCCCGGAATCGTCGCCACCAGCGCCCGCTGCACGTCCTCCGGCAGCGCAGTCGAGATCCCGTTGGGATAGACCGTGTGATCGGTAAGCCCTTCTGGCTCAAGGAAAATCTGGTGAGAGGAGCGGTCCGCGAAGCGCACCACCTTGTCCTCGATGGAGGGGCAGTAGCGGGGGCCCCGGCTCTCGATCGCACCGGAATAAATGGGCGAGCGCGCGAGGTTGCGGCGAATGAGGTCGTGGCCTTCAGGCCCCGTGGCGGTGATGTGGCAGGGCACCTGCGCCCGCGTGATCGCGGCGGTGAGGAAGGAGAAGGGCTCGGGCGGCTCGTCGCCCTCCTGCGCTTCCAGCGCGGCCCAGTCGATGGTGCGGCCGTCGAGCCGTGGCGGGGTGCCGGTCTTCAGCCGGCCGAGGCGGAAGCCCAGCCGCTCAAGGGTGAGCGCGAGGCCCGTGGCTGGCGCGTCGCCGACACGGCCCGCCGGGATCTGCCGCTCCCCGATATGGATGAGGCCGCGCAGGAATGTGCCGGTGGTGAGAACCACCCGTGGGGCCGGAATGGACTCGCCGTCTCCCAGCACCGCGCCCTGCACGCGAAGCTTGGCCGTCAGCGCCGGTATCGAGCACCAGGTCTTCGACCGTGCCCTCCCGGATCGTGAGGTTGGGCTGGGCGTCGAGCGCCGCCTGCATGGCCGCGCGGTAGAGCGCGCGGTCCTGCTGCGCCCGGGGCCCGCGCACCGCCGGGCCCTTGCTGCGATTGAGCACGCGGAACTGAATGCCCGCCCCGTCGGCGATGCGGCCCATCAGCCCGTCGAGCGCATCCACCTCCCGCACGAGCGTGCCCTTGGCGAGCCCGCCGATCGCTGGATTGCACGACATCGCGCCGATGGTTTCGCGCTTCTGGGTAATGAGCAGGGCCGCCGCTCCGACGCGCGCCGCCGCCGCCGCGGCCTCGCAGCCCGCGTGGCCGCCCCCGATCACGATGACATCGAAACGCTCGCGGCCCATGGCCGCCCTCCCGGCCGCCCGGTCTGCGGCCTGGCTCATTCAGACGGCGCTCCCTATAGGGCAGACGCCTCCGCTCGTAAAGCACCAAGCACGCGTGTGCCCTGCTACTTTCCAATGCAGAAGTCGCGGAAGACGAGGTCGAGCACGGCCTCGACATCGACGCGGCCGGTGATGCGGCCGAGCGCGTGCGCCGCGAGCCGGAGCTCCTCGGCAAGCCGCTCGTCGGCCGGCCCCGCGAGGGCACGCGTCAGCGCATCGCGGCTCTCCACGACGGCCTGCCGATGCCGGATGCGGGTGAGCACTGGCGCGCCGCCTGCCGGGTATCGTCGCGCGATTTCCGCCACGAGCGTCTCCAGCAGCGCCTCGATGCCGGCGCCGGTGAGGCACGAGACTCCAAGCGCCGCGTGTCTATCAATGCGATCGGGTACGGGGCTCGAGAGGAGGTCGGTCTTGTTCAGAACCGCCAGCGCGTCGTCGCCCAGCATCGCAAGGCTCGCTGCGTCGGCTTCCGGCCAGAGAGCGCCGTCGAAGACGACCAGCGAGAGATCGGCGCTCGCTGCACGGTCGAGCGCGCGGCGCACGCCTTCGCTCTCGATCTCGTCGCTGCTCTCGCGCAAGCCGGCGGTGTCGGCGAGGGTGATAGGCCAGCCCGCGAGGTCGAGACGGACCTCGACCACGTCGCGGGTGGTGCCGGCGCGGGTCGAGACGATGGCTGCGTCTCGTCCCGCCAAGCGATTGAGAAGACTGGATTTTCCGGCATTGGGTGCGCCCACGATGGCGATGGCGAAGCCTTCGCGCAGGCGCTCGCCTCGCCGGGAATCGTCGAGGTGGGCCGCGATCTCGGCTTCCAGCGCCGCGAGGTCCGGAGCCGCCGCCGCCATGGGGTCCTCGCCTAAGTCCTGGTCCGAGAAATCGATGGCGGCTTCGACATGCGCCCTCAACGCCATCAGCCGGTCGCGCCAGCCTTCGTAGAGGCGATGCAGCCCCCCTTCCATCTGGGCGAGCGCCTGGCGGCGCTGGGCCTCGGTCTCGGCCGCCACCAGGTCGGCGATCCCCTCCGCCTCGGTGAGGTCGAGGCGGCCTGCCTCGAAGGCGCGGCGGGTGAACTCGCCTGGCTCGGCAGGACGAAGGCCGGGAAGTGCCCCGAGCGCCTCCAACAGCGCGCTGAGGACGGCAGGGCCACCGTGGACGTGGAATTCCGCCATGTCCTCGCCGGTGGCGCTGCCGGGTGCCGGGAGCCAGAGGGCAAGGCCGCAGTCAAAGGGCTCGCCTGTTTCCGGTTGGCGGAAGCGCCGGAGCGTAGCCTGGCGTGGCTCGGGCAGCGGCTCGCCGCCAATTCCCGCAAGCGCCATTCGTGCCGCGGGGCCTGAGACGCGGACCACCGCGATGGCGGCGCGCCCACCGCCGCTCGACAGCGCGAAGATGGTGTCGCCAGTCATCTCTCGTACGGCCGGCCCGCCCGCGTGCCGGCACCGGGTCAGGAGGGCGGCGGTTGCCGCCGCCCGGCCGGGGTCTCCGGCGTCGTCGGCCTCGTCGGGGAACGGCTGGTCGGGCATCAGCATCAGCCGCTCGACCCGGCCGCCGCCCACGAGGTGAGTCTCGATGATCTCGTCCACATCCGCCACCGTCTTGATCGAATACCAGACGCCCTCGGGATAGATCACCATGGTGGGCCCGAGTCGCAGCGATCGAGGCACTGGCTCGCGTTGATGCGCACGTCGGAAGCCCGCGCTGCTTGGCGCGCGCCTTCATGTGGGCGCGCAGCTTGACGGAGTCCTTCGCGCTGCAGCAGCCGCGCGGGTGGCCGGGCGCGCGGGTGTTGACGCAGCAGAAGACGTGGCGCCGGTAGTAGAGCGGCGGGTCCGCTTGGCTCATCCCGCGCCGCCTCCGCCTCCGCCCTTGGGTGCGCCGCCGCCGGCTTGCCCAAAACCTTCCCAGAAGGCCTTCTGCATGGCCTCGAAGCCCTTGAGCCCGCCGGGAAGCCAGGATTTCAACAGCGCTTCCGGGTCAATGGTGCCGATCGCCTCCGCGATCCGCGCTTCCAGGCCCTTGGCCATGGCGGCGTGGGCCGCCGACAGGTCCGGCATCCCGAAGAAGGCGCGGGCCTCCTCCGGCGTGCAGTCGATCTCGATTTTGACCTTCATGGGGAACCTCGCTCGCGGCACCGTGCCGCCTCTGGTGCGGCGCCCGGCCGGCGGGCGCGACCATACCCCGCGTTCCCGCACTTGAACAGGTTCTGTCGCCTGAGCTGGCCGCGACGGGCTGGCGGCTGAGGGCGGCGCACCCTATGCTCAGGCGCAAGGCCGCCCCGCTGGCGCGCGCGGTCCGAACCAGACGGGAAGGGCCATGAGCGAGAACCTTTTGGGCGCCGAATCCAGCCCCTATCTCCTGCAGCACCAGGACAACCCGGTGCACTGGCGCCCGTGGGGGCCGGAGGCGCTGGCCGAGGCGAAGGCGGCCGACAAGGCGATCCTGCTCTCGGTCGGCTACTCCGCCTGCCACTGGTGCCATGTCATGGCCCACGAGAGCTTCGAGGACGATGAGACGGCTCAGCTGATGAACGGGCTCTTCGTCAACATCAAGGTGGACCGCGAAGAACGCCCCGACCTCGACACCATCTACCAGCGGGCGCTCGCGCTCATGGGCCAGCAGGGGGGCTGGCCGCTCACCATGTTCCTCACCCCCGACGCCGAGCCCTTCTGGGGCGGCACATACTTCCCGCTGGAGCCGCGCTTCGGCCGCCCCGGCTTCAAGGATGTGCTGCGCTTGATCGAGCAGACCTATCGCGGCGACCGCGACAAAGTGGACAAAAACAGAACAGCGCTCGTCGAAGCGTTGCAGGGACTCGCCCGTAGTAAGCCCGGCGAGGCCGTGACCGAGGCACAAACCGAGAACATGGCGCGGACTCTGCTGCGCGAGGTCGACGGACGCCACGGTGGTATTGGCGGTGCGCCGAAGTTCCCGCAATGTTCCATGCTTGAGCTTCTCTGGCGCAGTTACTTGCGAACCGGGTCGCTCTTGATGAAGACCGCCGTCGTACTGAGCATGGAACGCATGTGCCAGGGCGGCATCTACGACCATCTGGGCGGCGGCTTCGCGCGCTACTCCACCGACGAGCGCTGGCTTGCGCCCCATTTCGAGAAGATGCTCTACGACAACGCCCAGCTTCTCGATCTGCTGTGTCACGTCTGGCAGGAGACGGGCGAGCCGCTCTTCGCCGCCCGCGCGGCGGAGACCGTGGCCTGGATCCTGCGCGAGATGCGCACCGGCGAGGGCGCGTTCGCGAGCGCGCTGGATGCCGATTCGGAAGGCGAGGAAGGCAAGTTCTACGTCTGGAACGAGGCCGAGATCGATGAGCTTCTCGGCGCGGACGCGGCCTATTTCAAGGCCGTCTATGACGTGACGCCAGGCGGCAACTGGGAGGGGAAGACGATCCTCAACCGGCTCCTGCCGCCCGGCACCGATGAGACGCCGGACGAGCCGCGCCTCGCCGGGATGCGCACGATCCTGTTGGAGCGGCGCGCAAGCCGGGAGCGCCCAGGTTGGGACGACAAGGTGCTCGCCGATTGGAACGGCCTGATGATCGCGGCGCTCGCCAACGCCGCCATGGTCTTCGGCGAGCAGCCTGGCTCGACGCCGCGGTCGCGGCCTTCGGACTATGTCGCAGGCCCCATGGCGGCGGGCGATCGCTCCGCCACGCGGCCCGCCACGGCCGCTCCAAGGACGTGGAGTTCCTCGACGACTATGCCGAGATGGCGCGGGCGGCGCTGATGCTGGCGGAGGCGACCGGCGACGATGCCTACCTCGCCCGTGCGCAGGGCTGGGTCGCGGTCCTCGACGCCCACTACTGGGACGAGGCGGAGGGCGGCTACTTCTATACGCGACGACGGCGAGGCGAGCATCAGCCGCACCAAGACGGCCCACGACGCGGCGACGCCCGCCGGCAACGGAACCATGGTGGGCGTGCTCGCGCGCCTCCACTATCTGCACCGGCGAGGCGGCTATCGCGACCGCGCCGAGGCGCTGGTCAAGGCGTTCTCCGGCGAGCTGGAGCAGAACTTCTCACCCTTGTCGACGCTCGCCAACAACAGCGAGATCTTGCGCCGCGCGGTGCAGGTGGTGGTGTGCGGAGAGCGAGCGGAGGAGGGGGACGAGTGCCCTCGTCGACGCTGTCTACGCAACCAGCCTGCCCAACCGTGTGCTGAGCGTGCTCGCGCCGGCGAAGCGCTGCCTCTGGGCATCCCGCCTCGGCAAGGGCAGCACGAGGGCAGCCCGCGGCCTACGTCTGCGTGGGCCCGGTCTGCTCGCTGCCGGTGACCGAACCGCAGGCGCTCCAGGGCGCACTCGACGAGGCCGCCGGCGCGCCCGGCGAAGGCTGAGACCATGACAGCCACCAGCTGCACCATCGAGAGCCCCGTCGGCCCGCTCACGATCACCGCCGAGGACGGCGCGGTCACGGCGGTCGACTTCGGTGGCGGCGGCGGACCCCGCCCAAACACAGGCGTGCTGACGGAGGCCGCGCGCCAGCTCACCGAATATTTCGCCGGCGACCGCCGCGAATTCGCGCTGCCCCTCACGCCCCAAGGGACGCCCTTCCGCCGCCGGGTGTGGGCGGCGATGCAGGCCATTCCCTATGGCGAAACCCGGAGCTACGGTGACCTCGCCCGCGCGCTTGACAGCGCGCCCCGCGCCATCGGCGGCGCCTGCGGTGCCAATCCGATCCCCCTCATCATCCCGTGCCACCGGGTCGTCGGGGCAGGCGGCGCGCTCGGCGGCTTCTCCGGCGGCGCCGGCTGTGATACCAAGCGCCAACTTCTCGCGCTCGAACGCGCGCTTCCGCCGACGCTTTCGGTCTGAGCCAGGCACGGTCGGACGGGCGCCCCCGACAGGAAAGGACGACTCATGGTCAAGGCAGTTCGGATGCACGAAGCCGGCGGGCCCGAGGTGCTGCATTACGAGGATGTCACGCTGCCCGATCCCGGCCCCGGCGAGGCGCTGGTGCGCCACGAGGCGATCGGCCTCAACTATATCGACGTCTATCACCGCACCGGCCTCTACCCGGTGCCCTCGCTGCCCTGGCCCATCGGCATGGAGGGGGCGGGTGTGGTCGAGGCGGTAGGCGAGGGCGTCACCGAGGTCTCCGCCGGCATGCGCGTCGCCTACGCCAGCCCGCCGCCCCCCGGCGGCTATTCCGAGGCCCGTGTGATGCCGGCGGGATCGCTGGTGGAGCTGCCCGCCGACATCAGCTTCGAGCAGGGCGCGGCGATGATGCTCCAGGGCATGACCGTCGAGTACCTGATTCGCCGCACCTACCCGGTGAAGGCGGGCGAGACCGTACTGGTGCACGCTGCCGCCGGCGGGGTCGGGCTGATCCAGTGCCAGTGGCTCAAGCACCTGGGGGCGACGGTGATCGGCACCGTGGGTTCCGAAGAGAAGGCGGCGCTCGCCCGCGCGCATGGCTGCGATCACCCGGTCATGTACCGGACAGAGGATTTCGCCGAGCGGGTGATGGAGATCACCGAGGGCCAAGGCGTGCCCGTGGTCTACGATTCGATCGGCGCCGACACGGTGGAAGGCTCGCTCAAGAGCCTCGCAAGGCTTGGGGACGCTCGCGGCAACGCCTCCGGCCCCATCACCGACTTCAACTGGCGAGACTCGCGCCCAAGAGCGCCTACATCACGCGGCCCACCCTCTTCGGTTACAACGCGACCCGGCCCGAGCTTGAGGAATCCGCAGGCGCCCTCTTCGACGTTGTGCGCTCCGGCGCCGTCAGAATCGAGATCCACCAGACCTACCCGCTCGCCGAGGCCGCTCAGGCGCATCGCGACCTGGAGGCCCGGAAGACCACGGGCTCGACGATCCTGACCCCCTGACCGACCGTCGGGAGACATGCCGCAGCATCCGCGACAGGCAGAGTTTCAGTTCGAAGACCGCGTCGGCGCACGGCGTGAACGGGAAGATAGCGGTTCGCCCTTGGGGGACCGGCCGCCTGAAGTCACCGACGGCCGGGCTCCCCAGCGCGGAGTATTCCGCGACCCGCCTTCATGGCCAACGGGAGACGCCGGTGCACCGGTGGGTTCCCTGGATCGCGGGCTTTTCCCGGCAGTTCGTTCAGGACGGCTTGGCCCGCCACCTGCCGGCGTCGGGGGCAGGCGTCGTGCTGGATCCCTTCGCGGTGTCGGGACGACACTGATCGAGGCGGACCTCGCGGGCCATGACGCCGTCGGCTTCGAGATCAACCCTTATGCCGTCTTCGCCGCGCGGACGAAGTTAGGGGCCCATCGGCTGGAGCCCGCGCGGCTCAGGGCCTCCGTCGCGGAATTCGTTGCGTTCATGGAGGATAGCGAGCACGCAGGCTGCGCGCCCGAGGCGGCGCCTCCCGCCGCCTTCCGCACGCGGGCGCCGTTCTACAGCCCGGCGGTCGAGCGCAAGGTCCTCTTGGCCTTCGATTTCATGGCGACGCTGGATGAGCCGGTCGCCAGCCTCTTCCGTCTCGCTTTCGCGGCGACCATGGTGGGTACTCCAACTACTCCTACGAGCCGAGCTGGGCCGCAAGGCGTCGGTCGGGCGGCCCGAGGTCGTGGATGACGACGTGGCAGGTGCCATTGCGGCCAAGCTCCGTCAGATGGCGGACGATGCCGCGTGGTATCGCGGCGCGCGCGAGAACCCCGAGCGAGAGGACGGGCGAGTCTTCGAGCGCTCGTTCTTCGACGGCTACAGTGCGATCCCGACGGAAAGCGTGGACCTGCTCGTCACCTCGCCGCCCTATCTCAACAACTACCACTACAACCGCAACACGCGCCCGCACCTCTACTGGCTGGGGTTCTGCGCTGCGCCGCGCGAGATGAAGCGGCTGGAAGAGCTCAACTTCGGCACCTACTGGCAGAACGCCCGCGACGAAGCGCGGATCGACCTCGACCCCTCCATCGACGACAGTGCGATTCGAGAGGCCATCGACACGGTGCGGCAGCGGAACCCCGACAAGGGCGTCTACGGCGGCAACGGCTGGGCCAACTACGCGGCCCAGTATTTCAACGACTGCGCCCGCTTCCTCGACGGCGCGGCCTGGTGCCTGCGGCCCGGAGCGACCGCCCTGGTCGTCATCGGCAACTCCATCTTGCAGGGGGTGCCGATCCCAACTGATCGCTGTTCTCGCAGCCATTGTGAATCGCGCGGATTCAGGGTGACAGAACTTCCGTTCCCCGTGAAACGCTGGTCGGTTTAGGCGCATCGTCGATTCAAGTTTCCTTGCAGGCAGGCGAAATGGTGGGACCTCTACGAAGTACCATCGTGGAGTGGCCGACGCCTTTGATGCCGCCAACCCACTTTGGGGATCCACTCACCCTACGAAATCTTATGGCAGGTACCGTCGCGTCTTTCGAAACGCAGGACGGCGTACCGTTAGGTGATTTTACGAGAGCGTTAAGAAAGGACCCGGAATTTACTACGCGCTCTACTACAAGGTGTACGCGTGATCGAGTACCAACCATAGGTCAGATGGAACAGCCCGATTTATGCGGGAAAAGGAAGTCCCGTGCCCACTGGTTCGAGGACGGGGTGTCGCAGAACTGGACTTTCAGCCCCAGCTCTACTGGACAACTCAGGCAAGCATGTGAAGTCTATCGATCAAGTAGCCAATCTGTCTATCGAGGAATTCTCGTATCGTGCGCTGGCCATCGTTCCAGTCTGGATAGTAATTCGCCTGAACAAGCTCTTGTATAAAGAAGTACAAGCCCGTCTGGAATGTTGTCCTCGATGGTTTGGCAAACACGAAAGGCAAATCGAAGAGCTAACCGAACGAAGTTGTTGGGACACTCTACATCCTGGTAGGTCGTGGACAAAGGCGAAACAGAGCACAAAACAGCGAATACGCCAAGAAGAAGGTTCAAGATTCTGGGAAAGTAACCGTTGACGACTTGTCGTGAAAGTGAGATTCTTACGTCCGCGTTACCCTCCATTCCACACTGAATGGTCTCAGCGTAAGTTTGGTTGGCAGGCGGCAGTAGTGGCTCCGGTGCGTCGCACTGGGCGCATAGGAGGCCTTTTCGCGCTTGGAGCGAAAGTAGCCCTCGCTGCTCTATGGCTTGGCCGGGGGCAAAGCGAAGCCGTAATGCTGTGCTACATGCTCCCACCATTCACTACGCCTTCCGTCATTGCCAACGACGCGCCGATGCAAAGCGCGGCCCATAGCTGAAGGAATGTAGGAGCGCGCGCTGCTGGCTGCTGCGCTCCGTGAGAAACGCTCACGCGCGAAGCGTTCCGGGTCGTCCCATAGCGCATGATGGCGATGGATGACCCAGGGGATGATGCCGATATCGCACCGGCGGGATCTCGCGCCGCAAACCTCGTCTCTCTCAAGCGCTGGCGCCACGGGAGGGAGTGGATGCGAGGGAAGAGCGCAACGCCTCGTCGAGATCATGCGCGTATAGGGCACGCGGCGAACATGCGTACGTGGGCGCTTCGCCTTTGAGCGTTTCGTCGAGCTCCGCCCAAAGCCGTGCTCCACAGCGGCGTGTTAGGAAAGCAGGAACCAGGTCCACAAGCGCCAACGCCGTGGTCTCATGCCGGCGGACGAAGGACGGTAACATCTGTCGCGAACGTCTTGGCAGGAGTCCGGCCCGGTCTCGGGATCGCGGGCGTCGAGGAGCCGGTCAGCAAGTCGACGTGTGAGCCCGCGTTGGGACGCTTCTTGCGCGCGTCGATGATTTGCCCGATCAACGCGTTGAGATCCTTGAGCATCCTCGCCGCACGCCATGTCTTGTATAGCGCCCATACGCGGTTCCGCCCGGAATCACGCGCAACCGGACTGAGGTCATTCCGCCTGATAGCGGAGGAACTGCGATACAGGTGTCCCTGATGAGCTCGCTATCCGACGAGAACATCGCCCGAGAGATGATAATCGAGCGTGCAATTCCGCATGGCGCTCTCCATGTCGAGAGGGCCATCGGCGCTGTCTGCATCCCATGTGCGAATCATGCGTCGTGGCGGCGGCAATGATGTCGGCATAGCCCGCACGCGCTGCGCGTTGAGGCCGTGCCATGATCGTGCGGCCCCGGCGCCAGGCCTCGCCCTCGCTGGTGACGAGGCCGTTCCCCAGCGCCGGCGTCAGCAGCGGCCGGACGATCGGCGCCTTGATGTCGTAGTGGCGGCGTTGTCCTGCAAGATGTGCTTCACGCCGTCCGGATGGTTCACCAGGAAGTGGTGGAACCAGAGGAATTTCCGCTCAGTGATGTCTTCCCTGAAATCGGCGGCATCGAATCCGGCGATCAGGCTGTCGCTCATGGCCAGCGCGTAGGAGACGATGGAGCGCCGCCGCTCCGCCACGCGTGGAAGCACCAGTGCCGGCCGCTCATTCGTTGCGGTGGCGTTCTCTTCAATCACCGCGTGACGGGCCCTTCTTGCGTTGCTGCCTCTCGACCATGCCCCCGCATCAAGGCCATTTTGTGACGCGGACCGCTGGCCGAGCCGCTATCCGGCATGGCCACCCCTGTGGGTTGTTGGCCCCGTCGGCAGGTGGGATAAGGGCGCCATGAGCGAACCTGCGACCCTCGACCGCCGCTACCGCACCCGCGGCGGCATCACGGTCCACCGCCGCGATTTGGAGGTGGACGGCGAGCCTGCGGCCGCGGCCCTGGTCGAGCGGCTGGATCGCCACCCCGGCGTCTTCATGTCGTCCTGCTTTGAGTTCCCCGGCCGCTACACGCGCTGGGACTTAGGCTTTGCCGCCCCGCCGCTCGCCATCACCTGCCGCGGGCGCGATTTCGAGGTCACGGCGCTGGAGCCGAGAGGCCAGGTCCTGATCGAGCCGATCCGCGCCGCGATCGAGCCGCTCGACGCCGTCGCCTCGCTGGAGGCGGAGGCCGATCGCCTTCAAGGACGCATCCGCCGGCCGACGGAGATCGTGCCCGAGGAGCAGCGCAGCCGGCAGCCCTCCATCTTCAGCTGCTGCGCGCGGTCATCGAGCTCTTCAGCAACGACGAGGACCAGCACTTCGGGCTTTACGGCGCCTTCGGCTACGACCTCGCCCACCAGTTCGAGCCGGTGGAGCTGCGCCTCGAGCGCCCCGCGACCAGCGCGACCTGGTGCTCTTCGTGCCGGACGAGATCCTGGTCGTCGATCACATGTCGGACCGGGCGATGTGGCACCGCTACGATTTCGTCACCCAGGCCGGCGACACGCGCGACATGGCGCGTGCGCCTCGGGAGGACGCCTACGCGCCTGCACCCCTCGGCAACAACCCGCCTGCCAACGACCACCAGCCGGGCGAATACCCGGCGGCTGTGGAGCGCGCCAGGGATGCGTTCCGCCGGGGCGACCTCTTCGAGGCGGTGCTGAGCCAGCAGTTCAGCGAAGCCTGCGCCGATGCGCCGTCCGCGGTGTTCGACCGGCTGCGCACCGTGAATCCCGCGCCCTACTGCGCGCTGATGAACCTGGGCGCCGGCGAGTTCCTGGTCGCCGCCTCGCCCGAGATGTATGTGCGGGTCGAGGGCCGCCGTGTGGAGACCTGCCCGATCTCGGGCACCATCGCCCGCGGCAAGGACGCGTTGGGGGACGCCGCCCAGATCGCGAAGCTCCTCAACTCGGCCAAGGACGAGGCCGAGCTCACCATGTGCACCGACGTCGATCGCAACGACAAGTCGCGCATCTGCGAGCCGGGCTCCGTGCGGGTGATCGGGCGCCGGCAGGTGGAGCTCTACTCGCGCCTGATCCACACGGTGGATCACGTGGAGGGCATCCTGCGCCCTGAGTTCGATGCGCTCGACGCCTTCCTCAGCCACACCTGGGCGGTGACGGTGACCGGCGCGCCCAAGCACTGGGCGATCCGCTTCATCGAGGCGAACGAGCGCTCGGCGCGGCGCTGGTACGGCGGCGCCATCGGCCGCATCGGCTTCGACGGGGCGATGAACACCGGCCTCACGCTCCGTACCGTGCGCATGAAGGACGGAATCGCCGAGATCAGGGCCGGCGCCACGCTGCTCTACGACAGCGAGCCGCAAGCCGAGGATGAGGAGTGCCGGCTCAAGGCGTCCGCGCTATTCACGGCCGTGCGGGCTGAGGCCGCGCCCGCGCCGGCGCACGCGCCCTCGGCCCGGCCGGGGACTGCGCGGCGCGTGCTCCTGGTCGATCACGAGGATTCGTTTGTCCATACGCTCGCCAACTACCTGCGCCAGACCGGCGCCCAGGTCGAGACGCTCCGGCCCGAGCCCGCGCGCCAAGCGTTGCGGGAGGGCGCGCCCGATCTCGTCGTGCTCTCGCCCGGCCCCGGCCGGCCCAAGGATTTCGGCACCGCCGAGACGATCGCTCTCGTGCTGGCGAAGGACGTGCCGCTGTTCGGCGTTTGCCTCGGGTTGCAGGCCGTGGCCGAGTATTTCGGCGGCCGGCTCGACCAGCTCGACGAGCCGGTCCACGGCAAGCCCTCTGAGGTCACGGTGCAGGGAAGCGCGCTCTTCCAGGGGTTGCCGGGTCGCTTCCGCGTCGGCCGCTACCACTCGCTCTACGCCCGGCGCGTGTCGCTCCCCGACGACCTTCTGAGGGTCACCGCCGAGACCGACGACGGCGTCGTCATGGCGCTGGAGCACCGGGCGCAGCCCGATCGCCGCCGTGCAGTTCCACCCGGAATCGATCCTCTCCCTCGACGAGGGCATCGGCATGCGGCTGATCGACAACATGGTGACCGCGCTTACCGGAAACAGGGGCCCGGCGGCGGGAGAGTGAGCCCCGCGGTCACAGGCCCCAGGCGCCGTCGATGACCAGTGCCTGGCCGGTCACGAACGCCGACTCGTCCGAGCCGAGATAGGCGCAGAGCGCCGCGATCTCCGACGGCGATGCCATGCGTCCCCATTTGGTGGCGCGCGAGCAAGTCCTCGCGTGCCGCCTCCGGGTCCGGGCGGGCGTTGAACCGCTCCTCAAGGGAGGGGGTATCGACCGCGCCGGGGCAGACCGCGTTGCAGCGGATCCCCTGCGCCGCATAGTCCAACGCGACCGACTTGGTGAGGCCGATGACGGCGGCCTTGCTGGCGCCGTAGGCGCAGCGGTCGGGCGCGGCCTTCACCGATGAGACCACCGACGCCATGTTGATGATCGAGCCGCCGCCCTGGGCCAGCATCGCCGGCAGGAAGGCGCGGATCATCCGGTACATCGCGGTCACGTTGAGGCTCAGCGTCTCCTCCCAGTCCTCGGGCTCGCAGTCGAGGAGCGCGCCGTGGGGCACGCGGCCGGCGCAGTTGAAGAGCACATCGAGCGCGCCGATCTCATCAGCCGCGGCTGCCACGGCACCGGCATCGCGGACGTCGAGCGCCCGGCAGGTGACGCCCTCCAACGTGGCGAGGCCGGCGAGCTTGGCCTCGTCGATGTCGGTCGCCCAGAGCTCGGCGCCTTCGTTGTGGAATGCGACGGCGGTCGCGTGGCCAATCCCTTGCCCCGCTGCCGTGATCAGCGCGGTCTTGCCGGCAAGCCGCCCGGCCATCGCTCAGCGCCCGGTGAAGGTGGGCTTGCGCTTCTCGACGAAGGCCGCGACTCCTTCGGCGAAATCATCGCTCGCCGCGCAATCCGCGAACATTTCGCCCTCCGCCTGGAGCTGCTGTTCGAGGGAGGCATGGCCCGAATTGCCGAGCAGCCGCTTGGTGTTGGCGTAGGCGCGGGCGGGGCCCGAGGCAAGCCGGCGGGCCAGCGCCTCGTTTCTTCCTCGAGCCGGTGCGGCGAGACGACGCGGTTCACGATGCCGAGCCGTTCGGCCTCGCGCGCGCCGAAGCGATCCCCGAGGAGCGCAAGCTCCATCGCCTTCTTGGCGCCCACCGTGCGCGGCAGAAACCAGGTCGACGAGCCGTCCGGGCTCGTGCCGATGCGGCAATAGGCCATGGTGAAGATGCTGTCCGCGGCGCAGACCGCGAGGTCGGCGGCGAGAACCAGGCTCAGCCCGAAGCCGCCGGTGGCGCCGGCGATGCTGGCGATGACCGGCTGCGGCATCCGCCGCATGATTCGGATGATGCGGTGGACCACATCGATGAACCCCTCGAAGTGCTGCCGGCGCTCATCCGGCGTGAGCTTGATCAGCTCGTAGAAGGAGCGCAGGTCGCCGCCCGCCATGAAGTGCCCGCCCGCGCCGCGCAGCACCAGGACGCGGGTCTCGGAATCGCGCTCCAGCGCGGCCAGGGCCGCGAGAAGCGCCTCGCAGAGCTCGGCATCGAGGGCATTCAGCACCTCCGGTCGGTTGAGGGTCACTCTGGCGATGCCATTCTCTCGCTCGATCTGCACGGTGTCGCTCATGTCGTGTGCCTCCTGCTGCCGCAGGGCGCGTCCTAGCATCAAGCGGCGCTGTGGGCGAGACTGGCTTATCGCGACGCCCCGTTTTGCGGCGCCTAAGACGGAGAAGCCCGATGGCCGAGAACGCAATTCGCATCAAGACCGATCCCGATCCCTACGAGGCCTTCAGGCTGGCACAGGCCTACCGAGTCGGCGACCTGATCTTCGTCTCCGGCCAGGCCGCGATCGACCTCGACGGCACGATCGTTGGTGCCGGTGATTTCGACGCTCAGGCCGAGCAGACCTTCAAGAACCTGGCCGCGGTGCTGGAGGCCGGCGGCTCCAGCCTCGCAAAAATCGTCAAGGTGAACATTTACCTCAAGGACATGGGCAACTTCGGCAAGATCGTGGCGCTGCGCGAGAAATATTTCACGCCGCCCTACCCGGCCGACACCATCGTCGAGATCACGGGGCTGGCGCTGCCCGAGCTCGAAATCGAGATCGAGGCGATCGCCATGGTCGAAGGCGAGATCGTGGGTTAGCCCTCAGGCGATGGCGCCGGCGGCGCTCCCTCGCCCCGCTATTTCCTTGAGGAGAGAATACACCGGGTAAGTAATATCTGCGGCGTGCTGCAGCCCTCGTTCGCAATCAATATGCGAGAACGACCTCGTGGACGAAGGGGCGGGATAGGGCTACGTTTCGAACGTACGTCCCGAAACGGACCACAGAATACCGCGACACCCAATCAACTGAGTTGTTTCCGTGCTGCCGAGGCATAATGCGCGCGCGCATGTGGACGGCCGGTCTGCGGCGATTGCCGTGGTGTCGTGACATCGAGCGATAGCATGACGTTACCGAAGTCCGAGAAAGACGTTGCCATCGTGGGGTATAGCCATCGTATGCCCGGTGGAATTCACTCGGACTCCGATTTCTGACGCCTCCTTAGCGAGCGGGAGGCCGTCCAAGAACCGATAAGCGAGCGTTATGGAAGAGGTCACCTGCCCATCGGGGAATTTTCTGGTCCGGGGCGTCTTGCAAGCCCTTACGAGGGGCTGATTCGCGACGACGACGAATTGCTTTTCGACCGGACGTTCTTCGGCATGTCCCACAACGAATTGAAGCAGACCGAACCGCAAGTAAGAATGCTGCTGAATTGCGCGTGGGAGGCCATCGAACATGTTGGCTGGGACCTTCTTTCATTGCGCAATAGCCCCACCGGCGTCTTTATCGGCGCGCAGGTTCCCGCCGTGTCCAACTGACGGCCGCAGCATGGTGTCACGGGGTATTCCGTGTCCGGGCATCAGCCTTGCCATGCTGGCCAATCGGGTCTCGTACCACTTCAACCTCATGGGATCGTCCGCGACCTACTGCACGGCCTGCTCCGCCGGCCTGAGTGCCCTGCACGCGGCGATGAATGCGCTCGCGTGCGGCGATTGCGAACAGGCGCTCGTCGGCGCCGTCACCTATCTGGGCAGCGCCAGGATGAGCAGTCAGCTTCAACCTCATGGGGGTCATCAGCCCGGAAGGCACGTGCCATTCCTTCGATGCCGAAGCCAACGGTTCCATGCGTTCCGAAGGATCGTTCGTCTTCGCCCTCAAGCCCCTGGCGGTGGCCGAGCGGGACGGGGACCCGATCTACGCCGTGATCGAGGCGACGGCGGTGAATGCGGCCGGCACGGCTGATGGCACGGTCGGTCTGGCGCCGGGCCGGTTCATCAGCGCGCCGACCCGTCACGCCCAGGTTCAGCTGATGCGCGAGGCCTCGGCCCGGGTCAGCCGTACGCCGTTGGACTTCGACTATATCGAGGCCCATGCGACCGGAACCGAGGTGGCGACCGCATCGAGGGCAACGCCATCGCCGAGGCCTATGGCGGATTCGAGCGTGAGGTTCCGCTGCGAGTTTCCAGCGTCAAGAGCAACGACGGGCACATGGAGGCCGCCGCGTTCCACTGCGCCCTGCTCAAGGTCATCCTGATGATGCAGCGGCGCACATTCGCGCCGACGTCGAAGAGCTTTCAGGTGCCCAATCCGGAGATCGACTTCGACTCTTGCCCCATGCAGGTGCAGACGGAATGCGAGCCGTGCGACCAACGTGTCGTGATCGGAATCACTCCTTCGGCTTCGGCGGCGCCAACGGGCACTGCGTGGTGCGCGAGTACCGGCCTGCGCAGCCCCGGCTCTGGTCGATGCCGCTGGCGTCGCATCAGCCGACTTCGTGATCCCTGTCGGCGCGCACATCCAAGGCACTGGTCGAGAGCGCGCGCCGATTGCAGAACCTGCTCGAGGAGCAGCCGGTGGACCTCTACGCGCTTGCCGGCAATCTCAGCCGCCGCCGCACCATCGATCGCACGCGCGGAGCAGCGCTGCCGATTCGCAGACGCGCTGCGAGAGGCCTGCTCGAGCGACCGCATTTGCGTGCGCTACGAGGAATGAGCGCAGCCCAGCCTTTCCTTTTCACGCTCGAGCGCCGCTCTTGTTGAGTTGTCAAGACTGGGGGGTCTATCCGGACTGCGTGGTCGGCCACAGCTCAGGCGAGGTGGCCGCGGCGTACGCCTCTGGCGCGCTCTCGCTTGCCGATGCGACGCGGCTGGTCTTCCATCGCGCCACCTTGCAGCAACGCACGGCCGGCTCCGGCCGCATGCTCGCGATCGGTCTCGACCGGCCGGGCGTGGAGGAGCTGCTGGACGGCCTGGACGTTCCCTTCCGCCTCGACGGCAACCGGCCCGTTCAAGTCGAGATCGCCTGCGAGAACGCGCCGGCCAATACCGTCATCTGCGGCCGCGAGTCCGATCTTCAGCCCGTGATGGAAGAGCTGGATCGGCGCAGCCTTCAGAACCGGCTGATCCCGGGGAACATCGCCTTTCATTCCCGGGCGATGGACGCGATCAGGGACGACGCGCTGGATGCCCTCTCCTTCCTCGACGATCGCGGCTTCGACGGCGACGTGCCGTTCGTCTCGTCGGTGACGGGTGTCGAGACGGAGCGGCTGGACAGCGCTTATTGGTGGTCGAACATTCGCCAGCCGGTCCGTTTCGCCGCAGCAATGGAGACCGTGAAGCGCGATCACCGGCCGGTTGTGGTGCTGGAACTCGCGCCTCACTCGGCTCTGCAACCGCTCGTCGCGCAGTGTACGGTCGAGGATCCCCGCCGGGCTTACGCGGAAGAGTTGATGAGCGCGACCAATGTCGTCGACACGCTCGCAGGCATTCACCGCATCGATATGGACGAGCCCGAGGAGGATTTCATGCTCCTCAGGCTCGCCTTCGCGACCTGGATCATTACCGTCGCGCACCATGTGCCGGCGTATGGCGGTTGGCTGGCCGATACCGGTTCCCGCAATGCCTACGCGCATCACCGGCGCGTCATGCAGCACTTCACCTGGCAGCGCCGGCAGCGGGAGCCGGAAGAGCAGCGGTTCTGGTTGCTCAAGATGCCCTTCATCTCATGGAGTTGGGGGTGCTGCTGGAGACCTATCCGGATGCGGTGTTCGTTCAGACGCATCGCGAGCCCGCGCAGTTCATGGGCTCGTGGAACAGCCTGGTGGAGCGGATTCGTTCGTTCACCACCGAGCCCAGGCCGCCGCGCGAAACCGGTGCCGAGCAGCTGGCGCTCATGAGCCGCATGCTCAACGGCGCTGTTCGGTTCCGCGCTTCCCATCCCGCGCTCGATCGGCGCTGGGTCGATGTGAGCTACGCGCATCTGGTTGCGGACCCGATGGCGGTCGTGGCCGACATTTATGGCCGGTTCGGTTGGCCCCTCGAGTCGGCCGCCGTCAACGACATGGAGGCATGGCTCTCCCTTCAGGCAGAGCAGCGCCGGCATGAGCCTCGGCACGAGTACAGACTGGAGGACTATGGCCTGACGCCGGAGGCGGTGGATGAGGCGTTCGCGCCCTATCGGGACTTTGTAGCCGCGCGGGGGGTCCGGCTGTCCGCCGGCGCTTAGTTTCTATCCAGAGTTGGTACCAGAGACTGTGTGCACTGTGTCAAACTGCGACTCGAGGCGGCCTTGCCAAGGCGGGGCGAGGCAGCAATCCTCCGCGTAGAAGCAGGGAAGGAAATCGCCATGTCGAGGAGCCTTGTCGAGACCCTGCTGGGTGCAGTGGTGCTGGCGGTGGCCATCGGCTTCGTCGTCTTCGCCTATACCCGGAGCGGCGTTGCCACGGTGAGCGGCTACGAGGTGAGCGCCGCGTTCAACCGTGTTGACGGCATCGCCAACGGGTCCGATGTGCGCATCGGCGGTATCAAGGTCGGCAGCGTGATCGAGCGCACACTCGAGCCCGAGACCTACCGCGCCGTGCTCCGCATGAGCATCGACGAGACGGTCGAGCTTTCGTTGGATACCACGGCGGCAGTGGTCAGCGACGGCCTGCTCGGCGGCAAGTTCATCGACCTCCAGCCGGGCGCCGAGGAGACTCTGATCGCCGACGGCGGCCGCATCGCGTACACCCAATCCTCGCTCCTGCTCGAGGAGCTGATCGGCAAGTTCGCATTCGGCGCGGAGTAGGTGAGGGTCAGTCTTCTTTTCCTGGTCGCGGGTGCAGCGCTCGGGGCGGCCCTGGTCGATGGCGCGGCTGCCGCCGCGGCCGAGCGCAGGCTCGCGGTGCTCCAGGCGCTGGACAAGGTGGTGGCACGGACCTCCAGGCTGGAAGCGCCGCTCGACCGGCCGGTCCGTTTCGGAACGCTCCGCATCGTTGTGCGCGCCTGTCACGCGGCGCCGCCCGAAGAGCCGCCGGAGAACGTGGCCTTCCTTGAGATCGACGAGGTACAACACGATGAGCGCGCGGTGCGCCTCTATACGGGTTGGATGTTCTCGTCCACGCCGGGTCTCGCGGCGCTCGAGCACCCAGTCTACGACATCTGGGTGCTCGCCTGTACCGAGGCGGCGCCGGCACCGGAAAACGCTGCATCGGAGAAGCCGGACGGATAGAAGGTCGCGGGGCGCGGGAGCGCATCGGCGAGCTGCGAAAGGTAACGGGCGCGCGGCATCTCGACCGCGCCGAAGCGGCTGAGGTGCGGGGTGACGAACTGGGTATCCAGCAGGGTGAAGCCGCCCGCCTTCAGGCGTGCGACCAGATGCACGAGTGCGACCTTGCTGGCATCCCGCTCGACGCTGAACATGCTCTCGCCGAAGAACGCGGCACCCAGTGCCACGCCATAGAGGCCGCCGACCAACGTATCGTCGTGCCAAGCCTCCACGCTGTGGGCGTGCCCCTGCCGGTGCAGCGCGCAGTAGGCCTCGAAGATGGGCCCGTTGATCCAGGATTCGGGCCGGCGCCCCGGTGCGGCGCGCGCAGCCTCGCACGACGCGGGGGAAATCGCGGTCCACGGTGATCCGGAAGCGCCCGGCGCGTACCGTACGCGCGAGCCGGCGGGGCACGTGAAAGCCGTCGAGCGGGATGACGCCGCGCGTCTCGGGATCGACCCAGAAGACATCACGCTCCGCCTTGCCCTCCGCCATGGGGAAGAGCCCGCAGCCATAGGCCCGCAGGATCAGCGCCGGCGTGAGTTCGACCGTCGTCATGTCGTTTGTGCTACGGAGCGGGACCGGTGCCGGTCTCCGTCACGAAGCGCTCGAACCAGTGGATGTCGTATGCGCTCTCGGCGAACGCCGTGCTGGCGAGCAGGCGCAGGTGCAGCGGGATCGTGGTCGACACGCCCTGGATGACGTATTCTTCCAGCGCCCGCCTGAGACGCATGACGCACGCCGTGCGGCTGCCCGCCTGAGCGATCACCTTGCTGATGAGACTGTCGTAGTAGGGCGGGATCCGGTAGCCGTCGTAGAGCGCGGAATCGATGCGCACGCCCGGCCCGCCCGGCGTGTGGTAGCCGCTGACGGTGCCGGGCGAGGGACGAAACGTGTCGGGGTCCTCAGCCGTGATCCGGCACTCGATGGCGTGGCCCTCGAAGCGCACATCCTCTTGATTGAGGGCGAGGGGCTCGCCGGCTGCGACCCGGATCTGCTCGTGCACGAGATCGATCCGGTGATCATCTCGGTGACGGGATGCTCCACCTGGATACGCGTGTTCATTTCCATGAAATAGAAGGCACCGTCCTCGTAGAGGAACTCCAGCGTGCCCACCCCGCGATAGCCGAGCTCGCGGACCGCGGCGCTGGCGCGCGCGCCGATCTCCGCCCGCTGATGCGGGTCCAGTGCCGGCGATGGCGCTTCCTCCAGCACCTTCTGATGGCGGCGCTGCAAGGAGCAGTCGCGCTCGCCCAAGTGCACCGCGTTGCCGAACTGGTCGGCGAGCACCTGCACCTCGATATGGCGTGGGGCCGCGACCAGTTTTTCCAGATAGAGCGCGTCGTTGCCGAAGGCGGCATCGGCCTCGGCGCGTGCCGTGGCGACCGCCGTCACCAGCTCTTCGCGGCTGTCGACCCGCTTCATGCCGCGCCCGCCGCCGCCCGCGACCGCCTTGATGAGGACCGGATAACCGATGTCGTCGGCGGCCTGGGCAAAGGAATCGGCGTTTTCCAGTGCCGAGGCGGAGCCCGGAATCACCGGCAGGCCGAGCTCGGCGGCCGTCTGCTTGGCGCGGATCTTGTCGCCCATCAACGTGATGTGCGACGGGCTCGGGCCGATGAAGATGAAGCCGTGCTCCTCCACGATGGTGGCGAAATCGGCACTCTCGGAGAGGAAGCCGTAGCCGGGGTGGATTGCGTTAGCGTTGGTGATCTCGCCGGCGGCGATGATCGCCGGGATGTTGAGATAGCTCTCCCTTGGCGCGGGCGGCCCGATGCAGACTGATTCGTCGGCGAGCCGGGCATGCATCGCCTCGGCGTCCGCCGTGGAATGGACGGCGACGGTCTTGATGCCGAATTCCCGGCAGGCGCGGATGATCCGGACCGCGATTTCCCCCCGGTTGGCGATCAGGATCTTGTCGAACATCGGCCTCACTCGAGGATCAGCAGGACCTCGCCATACTCGACCCGGGCGCCGTTCTCGGCAAGAATTCGGGTGACACGGCCGCCACGCGGGGCGCGGACCGGGTTCATCGTCTTCATCGCCTCGACGATGAAGAGCGTATCGCCCTCGCGGATCTCGTCGCCGACCAGGACGAGGGGACGCCCGTCGGGCTCCGGCGCCACGTAGACGACGCCCACGAGCGGGGAAATCACCGCGCCCGGGTGGGAGGCATCGTCCTGGGCCGGCCCAGGCGGCGGGACCTCCTCAGGTACGGGCGTGCCCTGCACGGGGTGTGCGGCGGGCGCAGGTGGCGGCACCACGAGCGGCCCGGCGGTGCGCGCGATGCGGATGCGGCTTGCGCCTTCGCCGATCTCGATCTCGGTGAGGCCTGCCTCGTCGAGCACCGCAGCAAGCGCTCGGATCAACTCGATGTCAGGTCCGAACACGG
Organism: Geodia barretti; assembly: GCA_030341885.1. NCBI lineage: Eukaryota > Metazoa > Porifera > Demospongiae > Tetractinellida > Geodiidae > Geodia > Geodia barretti. Next base: position 7,955 of record CASHTH010002512.1, on the reverse strand, counting down.
GCTCCGGCTCCTCCGGCCGGGCTTCCAGCACAGGCTTCACCGCCATCGCGTCAGTCCTCCGTCAAGAGCGCGCGCATCCCGTCGAGCGCGAGCAGGTAGCCGTGCGCGCCGAACCCGCAGATGGAACCTCGCACTGCCTGCGCGACGTAGGAGTGCCGGCGGAAGGGCTCGCGCCGGTGGATGTTCGAGAGATGCAACTCGATGGCTGGCACGTCCACGGCGCGCAGCGCGTCCATGATGGCGACCGACGTGTGGGTGTAGCCGCCAGGATTGAGGATGATGCCGGCGTGTGCCTTCGGCGCCTGCTGAATCCAGTCGATCAGCTCGCCCTCGTGGTTGCTCTGCCTGAAATCGACCGCAAGCCCGTGACTCTCCGCGTGGCTCTCGCACAGCGCGCGAATATCGTCCAAGGTCTGGCGACCGTAGATTTCAGGTTCTCGCAACCCCAGCATATTGAGGTTGGGGCCGTTCAAAATCAAGATATTGTAAGTCATGGCCGCACCGAGTCGTGATGCTCGCCCGCACGCCGGGTCTAACACGGCTGGGACTCCGGCTTCAATCCGCGCGTTCAACGCCGCCGTCCCCGGTTGAAATCGCCAGCGGCCTCACCAATACTCCAAGTGCGGCCGTAGCATTGCGGCAACGTACAGAATTCTCACGGAACATCACCCATGCAGGTGCAGATTAACGGCGAGCTCCGCGAGTTCGAGGAGCCCCAGTCGGTCCATAGCATCGTAGCGGGGCTCGGCCTCGATCCGCGCAAGATCGCCGTCGAGCACAATCTCGAAATCGTGCCCCGGAGCGCCTACGACCGCACCGCCGTCGCCGCCGGCGACCGGTTGGAGATCGTGCACTTCATCGGCGGCGGCGCCGACCCTGCACCGGCCGCCGCGGACGACGACACCTGGGAGGTCGCCGGCCGGCGCTTCCGCTCGCGGCTGATCGTCGGGACCGGCAAGTATCGTGACTTCGAGCAGACCGCCGCGGCGCTGGACGCCTCCGGCGCCGAGATCGTCACGGTCGCCGTCCGCCGGGTGAATGTCACCGACCCGGGCACGCCGATGCTGATCGATTACGTCGATCCCAAGCGCTACACCTATCTGCCCAACACCGCCGGCTGCTTCACCGGCGAGGACGCGGTGCGCACGCTGAGGCTCGCCCGCGAGGCCGGCGGCTGGTCGCTGGTCAAGCTCGAGGTGCTCGGCGATCAGGAGACGCTCTATCCCAACATGCCCGAGACCCTCCACGCTGCCGAAGTCCTGATCAAGGACGGCTTCGAGGTGATGGTCTACTGCAGCGACGACCCGATCATGGCCAAGCGGCTGGAGGATATGGGCTGCGCCGCCATCATGCCGCTGGCGGCACCCATCGGCTCCGGGCTCGGCGTGCAGAACCCGGTCGGCATCCGCATCATCGTCGAACGCATCGGCGTGCCCGTGCTGGTCGATGCCGGTGTCGGCACGGCCTCCGACGCCGCCGTGGCGATGGAGCTGGGGTGCGACGGGGTGCTGATGAACACCGCCATCGCCGGTGCCCGCGACCCGGTGCTGATGGCGCACGCCATGCGCCATGCGGTGGAGGCGGGCCGGCTCGCCTATCTCGCCGGCCGCATGGCCAAGAAGCGCTATGCCGACCCGTCGTCGCCGCTCGGCGGACTTATCTGAGAGGGCCGGCGGCTCCGCCCGTATCGCTTACCGCCGTCCCTTCATGGCCTGTTCGGCGGCGTTGCGAATATCCTCCGCCCTGAGCCAGCGCGCGCTGCCGTGGGGTAGGCCTTCTGCAGCGATGGTCGCATGGTATCGCGCCTTATCGGCGTCGCCCCGCAGATAGGCGGCCTCGGCAAACGCGAGGGAGGAAGGCAGCGCGCTCGCCTGCACGGCCGCGGGCGATGCCCAGCTGATACCAGTGCTGGGGCTCCTTCGGCTCCAGCCGGCTCGCCGCCTCCAGGTTCTCTACGGCATGTGCGATCAGCGCGGCATCGCCGGTCTCGATCAGCGCGCGGGCAAGGCCGAGGCGCAGCAGCGCGGCGTCTTCCTTTAGCGCCACCGCGCGGCTGTAGGGCGCGATCGCCTCCCTGACACGGCCGTTCTCGAAGAGAATCTGCCCCTTGAGCTCGTGGAACCAGGGATCGTCGGGGTGGTCCGCGAGCAGGGCATCGAGCGCTGCGAGCGCGCGTTCCAGGTCTGGGATACGGTAATAGGCGATCGCGCGGGCGTAGCGCGCTTCGGTCGATTCGTCCTCGGCCGGATAGGCACGGAACGTCTCCTCCGGCGGATCGAGGAATCCCTTGAGCTTCGCCGCCATCCGGCGGTGGGCGACCCGTACCCCGTCCGGCGTTGCGTCCCCGGCCAGGTTCTCCCCTGCCACGCGGTCGCGGACGAACCGGATGCGCTCGCGCGTGAGCGGGTGGGTGCGCGCATAGCTGTTCACCTCACCGATAGAGAACCGCTCGCGCTCCTCAAGCCTCTGGAACATGCGCAGGAGGCCCGCGGCGGACTGCCCGGTGGTATCGAGGAGGCGGATGGCGGCCTGGTCGGCACTTTCCTCCTGCGCCCGGCTGTAGCGAAGGAACGACTGCTGCGCCATCGCCTGGCCGCCGCTCACGATCGCGCTTCCCACCTCGCCCTCGCCGGCGATGATGGCGCCGGCTGCCAGGACCGTCGCCAGGATCATCTCGGCCGATGCGTTCTCCAACGCGTCCCGTGTACGCACCAGGTGGCCGCCGGCGATGTGGCCGATCTCGTGCGCGAGCACACCGATGATCTCGCCGGGGTCCTCGGCGGCGGCCAGCATGCCGCTGCTCAGGAAGAGATTGGGGCCGCCGGCGACGAAGGCGTTGATGTTGGGATCGTTGACGATATGCAGCTTGACCGCGCCGTCACCGAGGCCCGCAGCCTCCAGCAGTGGCGCGGCATAGTCGCGGATGATATCTTCGACTTCGGCGTCGCGAATGAGCGACATGCCCTGCGGCCTCGCCGGCGCCACTGCCGCCAGGATCAAGGCGAGCGTTACGCAGGCGAACGCAGCGGTGCGTGCAAGACGGATGGCCAACGCTCACAATCCGAGGGGTTCGCGTCTGGATATGCCGCTTGCGCGCCCTCCGTCAATGGTCGACCCTTCACGTCATCGTGGCGCTTGTGCCGCTCGCGGCGCTCTAAGATACGCCAATGGCGGCATCCCGGCGCGCGGCGGTCGCGCCCTTCTTCGCGATGGAAATTCTCAAGGCCGCGACAGCGCGCGCGGCGGAAGGCGCGCGGGTCTTCCACATGGAGACGGGGGAGCCGGGCTCCGGCGCGCCCAAGCCCGTTCTCGACGCAGCGCAGGCGGTCTTGGCCGCTGAAAAGATCGGCTACACCGAGGCCCGCGGCGTGCTGCCGCTGCGCGAGCGCATCGCCGTTTACTATGAGGAACGCTACGGCTTCGCCCCGCCGGTCGAGCGTATCGTGGTCACGACCGGCGCCTCAGCCGGGCTCATGCTCGCTTTCCTCGCCGCCTTCGACGTCGGCGAACGGGTGGCGCTCGCCAATCCCGGCTATCCCGCCTACCGCAACACGCTGCAGGCGCTCGGGCTTGAGCCGGTGCTGCTCCCGACAACGGCGGAGACCCGCTTTCAGCCCACCGTGGCGATGCTGGAGGCGCTGGAGAAGCCGATCCAGGGCCTGATCGTCGCGAGCCCATCGAACCCGACCGGGACCATGCTGCCCAGGCGCACGCTAGAAGCGGTTGCGGCCTTCTGCGACGGCCGGGGCATCCGGGTGGTCTCCGACGAAATCTACCACGGCATCACCTATGGCGAACCGGCGGCCAGCGTCGCCGCCTTCTCCGAAAGCGCAGTCGTGATCAACGGCTTCTCAAAATATTTCGCGATGACAGGCTGGCGGCTCGGCTGGATGGTTGTGCCCGATGACCTCGCGCGGGCAGTGGAGCGGCTGACGCAAAACCTCTTCATCTCGCCGCCGGCCCTTTCGCAGCGGGCCGCGCTCGTCGCGTTCGACTGCCAGGACGAGCTGGAGGCCAACGTGGCGCGTTACGCCCGCAACCGCAGCATCGTCCAGCGGGCGCTTCCGGCCGCCGGTTTCGGCGCGCTCGCACCCTGCGACGGGGCCTTCTACGCCTATGCCGACGTCTCGGGCCTGACCCGCGACAGCGAGGCCTTCTGCCGGCGCATGTTGGCCGAGTGCGGGGTCGCGGCGACCCCCGGCATCGACTTCGACACCGAGCGCGGCCGGGCCTTCGTCCGCTTCTCCTATGCGGGTGCCACGGAGGAAGTGGAAGGCGCCTGCGCTGCCCTCGAGCGCTGGCTCACGCCAACCGGCTGAGCCGAGCCGCCCGAGCCGCTCGGCGGCGGCCGGGCGGGGTTGCTGCGCCAGCTATCGCGACGATGAAGCGATCCGCTGCCACCAGCCGCGGCGCCGGGGCCTGTCGTCCGGCAGGAGCGCCGGCGCTGTCTCGTCGGCAAGCGCTTCTTCGTCCCCGTCGATTGGGGCGGCGTCGGCCTGATCTTCGCCGTCGTCGACCGGGGAGGCCTCGTGTTGATCAGCTATTACCGGTCCGGCCTGGCTCGGTGCCTCTGCAGCGTCGACGCTCGCCTGCGCGGCCTCGACGGCCGGTAGCTCAGTCGTAACCGGCGGCTCGGGCGAAGGCTTCGGGGCGGGCGGCGACTCCGCTTCGTCTGCGGCGACGCCGGTCGCGCCATCCGTCGGGTCGGTCGCGCCATCGGTGGCGAGGCCTGGAGGCGTCGCCACCGGCTCGCTGTCGGGTGCCGGCGCGGGCGCAGCGTCTCCCTCTGCCGCGAGGGCCGGCGCTTCAGCCTCTTCGGCTGCGGCCTCGCTTGGGGTTTCGCTTGGCGCGTCCTGCTGCTCCTGCTGCTTCGCCGTGCGGCTGCGCCCGCCTCGCCGGCCGCGACGCCTGCGCTTGGCACGGGGGGCATCCTCGGCCGTGCCGTCCGCTGCGACGGCCGCGTCCTCCGTCTTGTCGTCTGCCTCGCCTTCGGCTTGAGCCGACTCCGCGGGTTCTGCGGTGGCTGCGGCTTCGGCGGCGGTTCCCTCCGCGGCCTCGCCACGTGGCTTGCGCCGCCGGCGCCGGCGGCGCTTGGCGGGCTCCGCAGTTTCCGCCGTGGCCTCACCGTCGGGCTGGTCCGCCTCGCTCGTGTCCTTCCTCGGCAGGCTGTTCAATGGGCGCTGTCCGGGCCGCGATCCGCTCGATCGCGTAGCTCGGCGGCACGAGACTGTCGTCCTGCTCGAAGCTGACGGCGAAATCGTAGCGCTGCTCGATCTCCTCCAGCATCCGGCGCTTGCGGTTGAGGATGTAGAGGCCGACGGCGGCCGGCACACGCAACTGGATCTCGGTGCTCCGCCCTTGCAGCCCTTCTTCCTCGATGGCTCGCAGCGCGTGGACCGCGGACGATTCCACCGAGCGCCGGACCCCTGTGCCGCCGCAGTCCACGCAGCGTTCCATGCTCGCTTCCGCCAGGCTCGGGCGCAGCCGCTGGCGCGAGAGCTCCATCAACCCGAAGGGGCTGATCCGGCCCATGCGGATGCGCGCGCGGTCGATCCGCATCGCCTCCTTGAGCTTGCGTTCCACCGCCCGCTGGTTGCGGTTCTCGTCCATGTCGATGAAGTCGATGACGATCAGCCCGGCGAGGTCGCGCAGCCGGAGCTGGCGCGCGATCTCCTCCGCTGCTTCCAGATTGGTCCTGAGCGCGGTCTCCTCGATCGTGCGCTCTTTGGTGGCCCGCCCCGAATTCACGTCGATCGCGACCAGCGCCTCGGTCGGGTTGATGACCAGGTATCCGCCCGACTTGAGCTGGAGCTCCGGTCCGTACATGGAATCGAGCTGGCTCTCGATCTGATAGCGGACGAAGAGCGGAATCCGGTCCCGATAGGGTTTTACCCGCGCGGCGTGGCTCGGGATCATGGTCTTCATGAACGTCTTGGCGGTCTTGTAGCCCTCGTCTCCCTCGATCAGGATCTGCTCGATATCGCGCGTGTAGAGGTCGCGGATCGAACGGCGGATCAGGTTTGCCTCCTCGTTGATCACGCAGGGTGCCGTCGATTCCATCGTGAGATCGCGGATGTTCTGCCAGCGGCGCAACAGGTATTCCAGATCGCGCTTGATCTCGGTCTTTGAGCGCGAAAGGCCGGCGGTCCGCACGATGACCGCCATGCGCGCCGGGATATCGAGGTCGTTCATGATCTTCTTGAGGCGCCGGCGGTCGTCGGCGTTGACGATCTTGCGCGAGATGCCCCCGCCCCGGATCGCATTGGGCATGAGCACGATGTAGCGCCCCGCGAGCGAGAGGTAGGTGGTGAGTGCCGCGCCCTTGTTGCCGCGTTCCTCCTTGACCACCTGCACCAACAGGATCTGGCGCTTCTTGATCACCTCCTGGATGTGGTAACGGCGGCTGAGCAGGGAGCGGCTGGCCTGGAGCCGGCGGCGTTCCAGGTCGTCCATCTCGTCGCCGCCCATGATCTCGACATCGCTGCCGTCGCCATTGCCGGTGCCCTCGGTGGCTCCGTCGCCGGTGCTGCCGTCGTCCGCTACACCGTTGCCCGGCGCGGCGCTCTCATCAGCTGTCGCCTCGGCAGTCTCGGAGGCGTCCGCCGGCTCTGGCTGAGATTCGTCTTCGGCCGTAGCCTCGCTTTCAGTCTCGTCGTCCTCCGCGGCCGCCGGCTGAGCGGCGGCTGGCTCGTCGGCGTCGTCGACGGCTTCCGCCGTCTCGGCGTAAAGCGCCTCCCGGTCTTCGACCGGGATTTGGTAGTAGTCGGGGTGGATTTCGTTGAAGGGCAGGAAGCCGTGGCGATTGCCGCCATAGTCGACGAATGCCGCCTGGAGCGAGGGCTCCACGCGCATGACCTTGGCTAGGTAGACATTTCCCTTGAGCTGCTTCCGTGCAGCCGATTCGAAGTCGAACTCTTCTAGTCGCGTTCCGTCCGCCACGACCACGCGGGTTTCTTCCGCGTGGCTGGCATCGATGAGCATACGTTTGGCCATTCTTGTATTTTCTCCGTCCGGGAGCGCGCGGGGGTCTCTGCCCCCGCTGAGCGCATCCGCGGGAACGCGATGCGGCGCCGCGCCGAACAGGGTCCGCCGGCCGGCGCGTGCCGGTCTCGTCTTGCGACGGACCGCTTCACGGCGGGGGCGGTCGGCTCGATGGTAGGCAGCTGCCGCATCGGACTCGTTCCATGGTTTCGAGGTGCGGAATCACTGGACACATCCGCTGCCACCCGGCTTCGGTGCCGGGGAGCCGCCGCCCTCGCCTTCGCTATGCGAGCGGTTCGGCGCGGCCCGTCCATTAGCAGTTTCGCATCACCAACATAGAGCGGTCGGCCGCCCAATACAATGCCGGGCCCAATGCCGAGCGTCCATTCCGCCATGCCTTTGCTGTTATGCATCTGGTCCCCATCGACGCCCGAAGCCGCGAAATTCAGTGCAGGTGCCGGCGTTGACGCTCACCGGGGCGCTCACTACATTCAGGCCGCCCATCACAAGACGGGATCGCACGGTGCTGCGCGAACTGACCGATCGCTCGCGGGAGGTGCTCCGCCGCCTGGTCGAGGAATTCATGGAGACGGGGCAGCCGGTGGGCTCGCGCACGCTCTCGCGCCGACTCTCCACCCCGGTGTCGGCAGCCACGGTGCGGAACGTCATGGCCGACCTGGAGGATGCCGGCCTGCTCTATGCGCCGCACGTCTCGGCGGGCCGGCTGCCGACCCAGATGGGCATGCGGATCTACGTGGACGGGCTGCTCGAGTTGGGCCGCCTTACCGAGGACGAGCGTGCCAGCATCGAGGGGAAATGCCAGGCGGCGGGCCGCACGGTCGAGGAGATGCTGACCGAGACCACCGAGGCGCTCTCGGGCCTCTCGGGCTGCGCCGGGCTGGTGCTCGCGCCCAAGGCCGACGTGCCCTGCCGCCATTTATATTTCTGTTATCCTCCCGGCAGCGGCCGCATCG